>OMLF01022549.1:9002-29549 GCA_900302615.1 Holocentrus rufus
CAATACACACACACACACACACACACACACAAAGGCTATGTACAAGACTCGTACTCATAAACTGAAAAGTGTCTGTGAAGAACTGTAAACCCTGGAGAGAACAAGCCTTCCTGTCTCCTGTTGCTAAGTGAAATACCATCAGGTCTGAGCTGTTTTTTGGTGTTTTTTTCTGGTCCCCCCCCTCCCAAAAAAATTCTGTCAACAGTCTTTTCATCTTGACTCAAATTCATTGTCATCTTATCCGCCAAAAAATTTGCAAAAAAAAAAACAGTCCTTACTCTGTCTAACACATGCATTTGATGACCTAGCTTCAGTTTGTGGTTTCTGTGCTTCTTCCCTGACAGGAATCAGGCGTGCAGTGAAGCAAAACCACCATCACCAAAGAGGAAGCATGAATCTATTCAAAAAGCAACAAGTCTTTACATCCACAGATACCAACCGATCAGACATCCAGAGTGAGCGATTATGAAAGAATATGTATGCAACAATAAAAATCAAAATGATACATCTACATCTAAACATGGTCACTTTCCGGAAGGAAGCTTCTGAGAGTGAGGTTATCACCTCCGTCCTCGTCACTGTCTCCCTCAGCGTTGGGCAGAAGGAATCCATTACTGACTGGGTTGTAGTGAGGTGCATAGGAGAAATTCCTCTCAGGCATCAGGGCAGAAATACACACCATCTCAGTCCCCTCCTGAGAATCCCTGCGGCACCGGTACTTCCTCGAAGACAGTTTGGTGCAGAGGATAATGGTTGAAACCATGAAGATGGTGGCCAACCCAGCCAGCACAGCAATGGCAATAAGACACTTGCTTACCACGCTGTCTCGACTGCTTTCTTTATGAGGCACTTTGGTGGTTGTTGAGGCCGTTTTGACTGTCGAAAGTGGCGGCTTCGTGGGAACTTTAGGGATCAAGACTACCCCAGAAGAACTGTTGGACGTAGCGGTGGTGGGGATGCTTTCAGAGGTGTTTGAGGCTGCCTCAGTTGTGGCTGTAAGCTCAGGGGTAGAGCCTGGTGTTGTTGTGTTGGAGACGTCTGAGGGGGCGATGGAAGCGTTCTTGGTAGAGGATGTAGATTGATGCTGAGTGAATGCGGTGGATGACTGATGCCTCGTGGTAGGTCCTAAAGTGGTGTTGGAATCAAACGCTGAGATAGGCTTAGTAGTTGCATTGGTTGTGGCTGTAGATGCTGCAGTGCTGCCGAGTTCCTGGGTGAAGCTGCTTTGACTCGGGGTAGAATTGTGACCGGTGGAAGATGGTGCAGATGTGATTGCAGGCGTAAAAGTGGACCCGCCCTGCGATGGAGTAAAAAGCCCCGTTGCAGGTGTCGCAGTGGACATGGCAGATGAAATCGTGGCTGTTTGATGTCCTGTCGTATTCGTATGCTCTATGGGTTTCTCTGTCTTTGAGACGTTTGCAGCGTGTGAAGCCTGTGCTGCACCTGTGACCGTTGGCGGCGTTGGATGTGGACCAGAGCTGGTTGCAGTTCCTGCTGACGTGTTCCTGATATCTCCATCAGCAGTGCTGCCCCTTGGCTCAGGACTGGGACTTTGGGTCCTGCTAGTCGCCTCCTCGCTTTTCCCTGAGTGTGACACGGAGTGCTCTGGCGCCGGTGTTGTTATTGTAGGAGCTCTGGTTTCTGCAGGTTTCTGGGGCGCTATGGTATTGTTGCTAGGGGTGAATGATGTGTGTTCTGGGTGTCCAGTAGGAGTCTGCAGGTCTGTTTTGTTGTGATGTGCAGGTGTAATCTGACTGATGGCTGTCTCTGCCTTCCTCATGAGTTGAGTGGTGGTGCTGGAGTTGTTGATGTCTGGGTTTGGAGGGGATAGGGTGGTACTCCTGGCCTCCACGGAGAACATAACAGCTATGCCCCATAACAAGGTCGGATACTTCTTCATGTTGAGTAACGCCGTGGATGATTGAAAGCTCTGAAATCACAGAGTGGAATTCAAATTTAGTGGCATGAGCAATGGCAGCAGCATGGTAACTCCAAGTGGGAATCTGTTCACACGCAAGCAATTTTCAACGGCACATGCAAGAGTGGATGTTGTGGTGAAAAGACACACAAGGGGGAAATCGTTATGCCATGTGACTGCGACAGTGTCAGCAGCATCTTATGATGAAACAGTCATCCATCTTTCCCCACAGTCATTGCTGGATTTTTAACTGTCTGCGGTTTTCATATAGTAATCTTTACATAGAGTAGCGACATGGACTTTTATTTTTGTGTTTGACAAGAAAGATTAAACTGTAATAAAGGATTTTTTGTTGCATTAAGTTCGCCCAAGTTACAAGTTAAGGTAAGAATTCAACAGCACAGAAAAAGCCTATATTTCATGGTGTTATAGTGTTTGATTAATCATTGGTAAAGCAAGTACATTGGGACATCTCATTTTTAGAAAGCATTTTTAAAACTTCAATTACTTTATCCAAACCACATTGCAGTAGGAAAATCCCCAAAGCTGAAGCATTCAACCAGATCCAAGATTGTATATATTCTCTAAAATACATATCTTACTGTCTTACCTTACTGATGGAGAAGCTGGAGGGTGGATGGGGGAGTAAAATTACAGTTCAGCTCATTTCAGTCACTCTGGGGGAACACGCTGTGAGCACTGACACGCTGATCATGGAGCGACTTGAACAAGAAACAGGAAATGTTCTCAATGTTAACCAACAGTATTGTAGCGTTTTCGGATAAGTCAGATATGACCAGATAGTTCTCTCAGAAATGGACGGTTTCAGGGTGAATCAACAAGGAAGTAAAACAAAGAATTGTACCCGTTTATAGTTAAGAGAAATGAAAATGGGTGGTTGTCCTGCTTATTTTATGTAAACACAAATAGGTAGGCTGCCACTTATTTTTTAATCACTGAATAGATTCTGAAGCCACATACAGTCTCAGCTACATTTCAATAGCAAAACCAATTACCTTACCGTATTGATGAAGTAGTTTAAAAGAGCTCATAAGATATGAAGCTGAATCTATGTCACTGTATGGGACATGTCTGCCTTCTGTGCTCTGATGTGCTCATCACCAGCTCATATGAAGGAGCAGGAAGTGCCCACAGCTCTGTAAAACTGATCAGTAACGCCTGACAAGTCAGATTTATAAATAAACTTTTTGATTCAGACCTTCATGTGGGCAAAAACAATAAATTTAAGGCAATGATGGCAGGTTACAATAATAAGAGATCATCTGCAGTACATGATGACACGTTTACTTCAGTTTAATACAGTAGAAATAAGCTGAAAATCCAGGCCATGCAACAAGAGTTAATGAAGCATGACAAATAGTGGTTACAGAGTGCCCAATGCTTGGTTGCCCTGATGCATCTGGCCATAACGAATGGTGTGCAAGTTTATACAAAAGTCAGCTAAACAAGTTTGGCCAGACACATCACTACTCTGTGAGGAAACAGAAATGTTTTTCATGTTTGGAAACTTGCCACCATGATAAGAGCCACTTCCTCTGCTGGTGAGTCATACTGTGAAACACTTTGGTAAACTAAAATAAACAAAACTTAAATGAAAAAACTGAGACTATTCTTTGTTCTTTTGATTATTGCCGCGCTGTAAAATAATTATATGGTACAGACTGGGCTCACATTGATGATATAACTTTCTAATATGCTTATAAAGAAATTTCTCTGTCAGTTTTCAAAAAACTACTTGATAGTTAACAGTCCTCTCAAGTGTTGTTCATTTCAGAGCTCTTCTCTCACTTCTTTTTTTTTTTTTTTGCCTGTATGTACATATTTTAACACATCACTTTTTAATATATTGCTGAATTTGTAAAAAAAAAAAAGAAAAGAAAAAAAAAGAAAAAAAAAAGAAAAACATTTGGTGTGCATGTTTTACTACTACTACTTTTTCACTGCAGCTTCAGCACACATGAGAATCTGCGCCTCAGCAAATAAAGAAATGCATATTGCAGGAATGCCTGAAAGCAAAAATAATCAATATTAGCACTCAATGTAGTTACAGGAAATCACATTACAGGCTTAAGGGGGCTTGACCCAGAATCCCTAACTTGAAATGAAAAACTGTCATGCTTGAGAGTAGTTTACCATTTGCAAAGTTGAGTTCATGTATCCTCAAATGTTATTAAAGCACTTGTGTTTTTAAATTAAATATTTTGTTGTTCAAAACGCACTTACACCGCTTCTAGCCTGCTTCTAGTGATGTTGATTTACCACAGAGATTGATGATTTTCCTGGTGATGTTGATTTACCACAGAGATTGATGATTTCTTAGCCTGCTTTGCTTTTAGTCCAGTAGCTCAAATTAGCTGCTAACGTCAAGGTTGACACTTACAAGAATAAATACAGAGGTGTGATCAGCTCTGTAACATTAATGTCTTACAGCAGTGGTGAACTCATCAGCCTTCTGACTATCCGGCAGCAGGTCTAACTGGCTCTTACCCTGCTTACTTCTCTTGCCATGGGTGTGTATCATTTCTCATAGTAGGCCTACCAATTATTTGGCCGTGGTGTATTCCTTATTGTTGAAATCAATTTATCTTTGTTTGCTGGATAAAAGTTATGAATTTGAATCTCATTGAGCGATGTGGTCCTTGCATTAAAGTATTTTTTTTCTCCAAATGTATTGGACACATGAGACAACATTTAAGTACCATAGTGTGACTTGAAGCAATCATTTCACATCTACAACAGCAAAACCGTCTGACCACATCAAATAACGTGCTGGGAGTCACAGAGCCACTTGAGTGGCTGGTTAGACTCTAACTATTACTATACAAATGGAAAATTCATGCATATGTGTAGCAGTAACCCCGGCCTATATGTTTTTTCCTTTGTGCTGTGTTTACTGCAACTGCGCTGCCTGGGAGTAAGGGCAACAGTTAACAAGTGGGAGGACCTATCTGTCATGGTGGTGAGTTACTACTGATAAATGAATGAGGAACAATAGTGGGACGAGTGTTTAACAGAATCATGCAAAGAGCATAAAACAATTTCCTAGGAACTGATAGCAATGACTTCTCAGATATAGTAAAGGCCCCATTGAAACGGTCCACTACTTATATATTTAATGAAGACATCAGTGAAATGTGATTTTGTTGAGTAGTCAAAGATAATGCATTTAAAAAAATGTATTTTCGTATTTAAAAGGCAGTTTCAGATTACAGTAAATGCATCATAACTGGCCTTAGTCCTGATTGGCTTTCCAACATTTGAATTGCAGATTTACCCCTATTCATATGATTTAGAAATATCTGTATATCAGTTAAAAACTGTTTCAAAAGCTGTTTTAATATTAATTTTTACCATGCCGTCATGTATATGTTTAATGAAAATTTAGTGCTCACTGATGTTGAACTTGGGCTTGGTCAATTTCTGCCTGTCAAATGCTAGCTGGGAAATTTTAGCTATGAACCTGTAGCAGCTATACATCCACACTCTTGCTTGCTGGCTTGGTCAAACACAAGCTGCAAATCAGTTACATTTATTTGCATCATGAGGAGCAGCATTTTTGAGAACAAAACCATGAAAACTGAGTGATGTGAGGCCTTCAAGTGTTTTGCAGGTTCATATAGCCGATACAAAACAGCTCCCTCACCGCTCAGTGCGCCCCCATGTGTTCAGCAGGCAAAACACAGGTTCGCTCTCTTGGCACCACATGGTGACCGATAAAAGACACTGTGATAGCCAGCCAAAGTCTGAGCAGGAAGTCTGACCCAGTGAGGTCTTTCTGTGGGATTCAAAAGTTCAGCGTGACCCCTTTCATGTTTGTTTTTACTGTGCAAACCGACGGACTCCCTTGGTATCCATATTACATTTCAAATCACTAGATTTGGCTGTTATAAAACCCAGTCGATATAAAACTATCACTGAAGCACGCTGGTCCCTGTGCTGGATCAGTCTGGAAAAACAACACTAGAATAAATTGAGAAAAGGAAGAAAGAGATTTTCATGTGTCATTTTTTTATTATGTGCACAGAAGTATTTGTCAGGGGATTCAGCAAAAAAAGTTGAGTGAGTGGTCCCTTCCTTACACCAAATATGCACTGGAGAGCATGACCTCAATTTGACCCTTGACAGTGACAAGAGGCACCACTACATTTGCACAACATTTACGCCAGAGAGATGCAATCCCAACCCAAAGTTTAATCTTAAGCCCAGAAGAACAGGAACAAACTGTATTAGAAGGAATTCTTCCACATTCATAAAACCTGATGGTTATCAACGAGCAAACTGATCAGGGGGAAAAAAACTTGAAAAGCTATTGTTTGACAAAAATCCTTCTGCTTGACTAATCCTAACTGACTGGAATGTACAACGGGAAAGAAAAATAAAATGTAAAAGCAGTGCATGAAACCACAATTCATATTTGGCAACACACACAAAAAATAAAACCCAAAATAAAAGAAGGATACATGGAAATACTGATGGTTACATACAGGTTTTAAGTATAAAGTACAAACTTCACATAAGAATGTTTTACCACAATTTCAAACAAAAAGTAAGACTTTTACATCAACAAAAAAAAGTTACTTCAAATGTGTACATACCCAGTAAAAAGGTGTATGTGAATGGCAAGAGTTTTTCGTTTCTCTTTGTGTCAGGACAAAGTGTGAAGCAGAAGGCATGATGAGGAAATAAAGTTCATCTTGGAATGTAAGCTTGGCCTTGCCACGCGGAAGATGCCAAGCTGAATGAAATCAAATCTTGATCGTTTGTCTGAGGCCGACCCCGCCCACTCCATCTTTCCCGAACAGTGAGCGGTCCTGGGGAAAGGGGCCGTGTTTTTACATGGCAACCTTGGCGACTTGCTCTTCCAGTCTGGCGATTCGACGGTCTTGAAGGATGACGCGGTCCCTGAGTGACTTGAACTCTCGCAGTACCTCTTCCAGTTTTTCTTCCATTTTCTGATCAAAAACACAAAAAGTTAATGAGACAGAGCACATTTTTTATTATATTTTTAAAAATCAGGTGAAAGGCAGTGGCTCAAATGATTCCCTGATCTCTGAGCTGCTGCTGCGTTCTGAACAAGTTGCAGATGAAAAGGCATGAGTAATAACAGGGTTCCCACACATTTTCACAGACAAAATTTATAAGCTTTTCCATGACTTTTCAACGACCCATGATAAAATTTGACCATGGCCATTCACAACCTATGACTGGATGAACAGAAGTGAAATTGAAGAAGCATGACATCATGCATTAATGCATGTTACGTTACGCCAACAGCTACAAAAATTCAGACTTGCACATCAAAATGTTGCATGGAACATTATCCATGGAGTAAGATTATGGTAATTAATTTCATTACAGACAACAAAATTAAATTCCATGATTTTTCCAAAACTTTCAATGTTTTTACTTAATTTTGTGACATTTCAAGGACTGGAAAATGAGATTTCCAGGTTTTTTCCAGGTTTTCCATGACTGCAGGAACCATATAATGATGATGAATCAGAGATTTTAGATATTGATCACATGGAAAAAGTGAGACCGAACCCCCTTAGCCAGGATTCTTGCAATAAAGACCAAAATGGCTCACTCAATATTAGCTCCTGGGTTGCCAAAATGAACATTTAAAAGATGCATTTGGTGGGCCTGACAACAGCAGATTGATTATTAAATTGAAACTGCAGACACCTCACAGTTAATTTCTGTGAGACGATCTTTAAGAGCATCAATGACTTGCAACCATTTTTCATATTTTTATAATCAAACTTCAGCATGACAGAGAAAAAAAATGTTATGTCAGCTGATGAAAGATATGAACAAGTGGGAACAAAATGGTGAACTAATGACGCACTCAGAAATATTAAGATAAGTATCTATTTCCAACTGAATCTCCATGATGATCAGTTGTGATGATCAACAGTGTCAAAGGCGGCACTCAAGCGATAGAGCGTTCAGCAACACCGGAGCTGAAACAGAATAATTTTGTAACTCAGTGACTCGGTTTCTGTACCCTGTTGAGAACGAAAAGCTCTCTGGAAGTGTCTGAATAAACCCTTTTCCTGTTCTGTTTACAAACAACTTCTGCTAATTCTTAGAAAGGGGGAGTTTAGGTTTGAGCTCACTATTACAAAGAGTGAAACAGTGTAGATTTACTATGGTAAATACACCAAATAGTAACTGTACCAGCAGTGTGTGGTGCCTGGCTGTGATCCATGAACAGATGTAAATGAATAAGAATTTACTGTAGCAGTTACAACAAAAGATTCACTGTTTTAAACTGAAGAATATTACTGTGACATTTTCTAACCTCACACATAAGCCGCACATCATACAAACAGGAAGTAGGCTGATGAACTGATAACCACACTGCCCTCTGGTGGTCACATGCAAATTTCTGAGACTCATTTTGGAAGAAAAAAAAATTGAAATTACATATTAGGTGGTATATTTAACCACACATGACTGTGATTCCACTTCCGTATAAAACCAAACCTCATTTGATTGCAGTTACTTAGAGGATACTACAGACAAAATTAAGGCCAACTTCATTTATGCAACAAAGTATTTATAAAGATTTAAGTCAATAAGCTTCATTGCACATTTTAATTATTTACCTTGTTTGAAAAAATATGTTACTGTTCCTAAGAGAGCATTTTGTGTTTGTAAATGGGAAAATTATTGTTTTTTTTTCTTTTTCTCTCTTTTCTTTTCTTTTTTTTTTTGGAAATGAGTGCAATTAATATTTTTCTTGCTTTGCCAAAAATGCAAAAACTGTATGGTATTCATGGGATATAATGAGAAATAAACGTAGTCAATTAGAAATAATCGCAAAGTCTAACAAAGTAGAAGTACTGTAGAGAAAAAACAAAAACACAACTGCTCTGCACAGATTAAAGGTAAAAATATAATGTAGATGACAAAAATATAAGCAGAAGTCTAAAAGTGGTACAAAGACTAGGAATAACATCAGCTTTGCACTTCATTATGCTGGTGAAATTCCTAAATTAGCATTCACTCGTTATCACTGAATTATACATAAACACTTACTATTGAGGATTGTGGAGCAGCCTGCTTCGACACGGCCGGGGGGTTCTCCATTTTTGCAGCTGGTTTGCTCTCCAGAACTTTTTTCTTAACCACTGTATGATCACTTTTCTTCGATCCGGGGACGTAGCCATCTTTAAGCGAGATCAGGACGGGGTATCCGTTCTTCCCAGCAAACCACTCCTCTGCCTCCAGGGCCGGATCGGGGCCTGCTGTGTCTGGATACAGGTCGTCCTGGAACAGATCCGACTGGACGGGCGGAGAAGTGTGTGGATTTCAAAAGGAGGACAGGGCAAAATGCAGGTAAATAAGTGATAAGGGACATGGATTTGGTTTATACAGTTGCGGTGTGGACCTTAATAACACAAAACAATAATGTATTGATGCGGCTGTACGTACCTTACGGGGGACTGTCATGGTGATTGGTTCACATTTTCTCTCATGTAATTTGTAAAACCTACCGAGAGAATTGACATTACAGTGGTGTTGCTATAAAAAGTAAAAATAAAACAGCAGAGACTATTGTACTAACAGCATTAAATCTCATCGGAAAGCAATTCCTCAGCAGTTCAGCTCATTATTTGAGATAATAAAGAAACTGGAGTTCACAAGGGTGCAGACTGACTGAACAAAGACTAACACAAGATGAGTCTGCCCTGAGTCTTCTGACAGTGACAGAAGGTACCTGGCAATTTCACATTTGTTAACATCCAGGCCTCTCTTGGGCATGTATCCCATGCCCCTCTGGGGCTCCTTGCTGGAGAAGGTGCTGAGGTAGTGGACGTACGGCGCCTCATCTGTGATCTCAAAGTACCGGATGCTGCTGTCACCCTGAGGGGAAACAATGACAAGGCAGCCAAGGTTTTATTTGTACTGCACCTTTAAAACACAAGGGAATTCAAAGGGCTTGATATAAGAGTTAAAGACATTGTAAAAACATGTAAAGTACACAATAGAAAAAAAAAAGAATTAAATACATTATATATAATAAAATGAAACAAAACAGTGTAGTTATGGAGTCAGACCTATATTTTAAAAAACAGATTAAAACAATTACAAAATCCGCCTCATATCACTTTAAAATATATCAAGATATAAAGCAAGACTTCTGTCTCAGCAAGACATAGAAAAGCTTGTCCATGCATTTATCTTTAGTAGGCTTGACTGCTGTGATGGTGTCTCTTTACAGGTCTTTAAAAAAATCAATCAGACATCTGCAGCTCATTCAGAGCACAGCTGCTGGAGTCCTCACTGAGACGAAGAAAGTCAAACACATCACTTCAGTTCCTGTGTGTCAGAGGACTGATTTTAAAATGCTGCTGCTGGTTTATAAAGCACTAAACGGTTTAGGGGAAAATACATTTCTGATCAGCTGTTATGAACTCTCCAGACCTCTCAGGTCGTCTGGGACGGGTTTGCTTATATGATATGCTTATATTGTGATATGAATTTCAAATCATATCGCTGAAGACACAAAGCTTGCTCACCTTTCCACACAGGTACACGATGTTGGTGTCGGGGTCGTAGAAGGGCAGCAGAACTCCATTGCTAGTGTCCATCTCTTGAATAGAAAGTGGCTCATCCATGTTTTCCTGGGAATAGAAAATATTGTGCTTGAAAACTCCAAGCGGCTGTACAGGTAGCGCTCTGTTTAAATGATCTATGAAGTGTTGTGTTGTTGTGTAGTGAAAGAGATTTTAGTGTGGTGGCGTACAGTTTTCCACAGGGCCAGCTGGCGCTCACTCATGCGGCTGAATCCAGTGGTGAAGATGTTTCCGTTTGCTAAAAAGATCGCTCTCATCGGCCGAGCTCCCTCGTGGGCTTTGTCCTTCTCCTGAAAACAGACGACTTGTAAGACCAGGCGGCCAGTCCTAGGAGGTTTTTCGGAGGATGTGCGCTTGAGTGACAGAATATACGGCCTATCGAGGCCCGTGTTTTCACTTACCACCATGATCTTTTGCTTGCGCGGGTCGATGACGCGGACCTTCTTGTCCTTGCAGGCGGTGCAGATGAGACTACCGTTGCGGTTCCAGCTGACACTGAAGATGACATCAGGGTGCATGTCCTCCAGGTTGATCAGAGCCTCTCCTGTGCCCACGTTCCAAATGATGATCTGGTTGTCACAACCTAAAACGGACCCCACACACCTCTTTTATTTTAAGTGCTGATTTTAAGAGTTCAGCTGTGGCTACTTGACAAATGGCACACCAATTACCCAGGCAGGCTGTATTATTTCAGTCCGAGGGCACACGATGTGTCAGAGGCTTTATTTAAAACTCACCTGCGCTGAGGAGAACATTGTGAGCACTTGGATGCCAAGACACAATGCCAACCCTCTTAGAGTGTCCCTCCAACACCACTAAAGGCTCTGAGAGGGGATTCTCCAGCCCATTCTCAGGGATCTGCCAAACCTACAACAGACAAGTTTATTTTTTACATTTTGAAATGGGCTTATTCATTTGACCTTGAATTACAAGAAAATATAAAAGATGTGGTGTACAAGTGTCCAAAGAAATAAAGATCAGTTTATCGTGTGGTTTATCGTCCAATAACAAAGAGTTGCGCTTGAAAAAAAGTAAAGTAACAACTACAGAGGAAAAAAAATCTGTTGTGCTCAAACAGTTTTCACAGTTCCATTAAAGTGTTTCCCACAATGTGCGAAGTCAAGAGGCTGACTAACCTCAACACCTAAATAACATTCACACTTCATTTTTTTTCTATTTCCCTTTTTGAGTAATATGTAAGCACAAATAAACAATAAAATTACCCTGCATGTTGAAAAGTCAAATTTTTATCAGCTTACTGGGAGGCAAACAAAGTATACTGGTACATCAGAGGAAGGCAGTCCTGTTATTATTTGAAGTGGCATGAAAGAAACTGATTTTGTCTTAATTATTAAGATAAATATCAACATTCAGACAGGCTTACCCTCATGTCTTCAAAATGACCTGAAGTTGCAACTACTGGTTCACTTGACTCAAATGATTTAATGCTCACTCTGAGAATAATTTGCTCCTCATTCATTGCAATGTCACTTCTGTCCAGGAGATGTCAGAGTGAGGCCATGTGTTCAACTTCACTTTGGCCTCAGTGAAATTACACCAATATACTACAATGGAGGTTTGGATTTGTGGGTGTTTCACTGTCAGGGTGGGGTGTTCTTCTGTTGATGTAGATATGAATGCTTGTGAAGTGCTGCAGGAGACCCTGCACATTTCAAGATCAGATGAAGAACCTGCTTGAACATTCAGTGAACCCTAAATGAAGTATTGCCTATTCAGTAGACATTCCGTGTGTGACAGTTTTGTTGCCCTAAACTACTCATCTTGCCTAAATCATTTTCTGCTATAAAGTCTCAAACATTAGGGAAAAAATGCAACTACATAAACATATAGAGACAGATATGGAGTGTGAGTAAGTAGAATCTGATCCCAAGACAGCTGTACAAATTCTGTGAACGTGGTTTCTCCATCAGTGTTGACATTGTGACTTATTTCACTAAATTTTCAATGTATGCTAATGTAGTATGTTAAAGCTGCACATTTTTCAAAACAGACATGTTTTCCAAAGAAAACTCTACCACCACCATAAACTCTGAAACCACATTTGTTTCCAAACCCAAGTAAATTCTGGATTATATTTAACAGCTGGGAACCATGAAATCAATTTCCCATATTAGCATGCTAAATAAAACAGAAACTATCTATAGGAATACGCTTTCCCTGCAGACAAACTGTTAACTCTTTGTGGCATTATAACATACTTTATAACAGCTTAGGAGTCAATAACAAGTGGGAATAACAGCAGTGCAAAAATAATTTAATCCTCAGAAACAAAATTGAAGCCAATATAATAAAGAAAAAAAGTGATCAAATCAACCAGGAGATTTTTGTGCAAAAGTGAAGTTAGGAGTTCCAGGGGAAGCATAACATAATAACATACCTATCGGACATTATTACAGGTTCATGACACAAACATAAGGAATGAGAGTAGCATTTTTTTTTTAAGAGATGATCAGTTTTCTTACCATAACCATGCAGTCCTCTGCACCACTAGCGATGACATGCTCATTATGAGGACACCAGTCAATGTCCAGCACTTGTCCTGTGTGACCACACACTGTGGGGTAGGTTTTGTCGATGCGACCGGTCTGAAAGACAGAGGACAACTTTGTCACAAAGGTGTACAGAGTGTGAGAAGAGCAATAAAGCCTGCTGGCCCGATATCTGATGGAGAGATATGAAAATGATTTCTGCAACAATCAAGGCCAGTTCAACTGTCCTGTGCTGTACTGGCTACACATTTTAATCATCTGCATAGCAACAAAGATAATTCCTTACTGTGCCAGCATAGCCAGAATTAAGCTGTGTAGGCGCAAAACAATAAGTAGCTCCTTAAGAGCCTTAGGGTTTTGGTCTACAAAGCATTTAAACCTCAACCTCTGCATTTAAGTGCCTTTTAATCTTTTGCTGTAGGAAGCCTGTATTTTTCCAAACCTGGTAACAGAGAAGTACTTCTCTGCCCAGTGAACAGATACAGTATTTTGGAAAACTCCAAGTCAGATTTGAGAGCATGCAAATCACATGACTTAACTGTCAGATTCAAATATTGATTATCTGTGGGGTTTATTATGGATCCAACCCGCAGGGAAGGGCAGGACAGGGTCGGGGCAGCAGCAGTATGGAGTCGGTGACCGAGGCAAGAACTTATTTAATTAGGCTCAATGTCCTATAATGTCTGTGTACATGGGATTTTCTGAACTAGCAAATTGCAATTAATCCGGGCATAGTGGAGCTTGTGCTTAAGATTTAAAACTTTATCACCTTATCCCTGAGTCCACCAGCTAGCACACAGCACTCCGGTAGTAAAAAAACCAAGGAAAATGTCACGTTTGTTGACAATGTTGAACTGAATTATATTAAAACACATGCACAATTATTATGCAGGTGTTTGCTTATACATCCCCTTTACATTGGCTAGATGCATGCATGCAAACAAGCAATGCAAAATAATTGTATATGGATGTGGAGCTTTTCTTTCATTTTTATTATTATTTTTTTATTTCTTATATATTTGGTAAACAATAACAATAATATAAATGAGCAATAAGATGCTAGGTATAGGGTTTGTGAAAAAAGTCATTTTCCTAATGCAGAACCTACCCATTTCACACTGTATTTGAAAGTGATGCGCCTATAGGTCAACATTATTTGTGAACAAAGTTTTTAAATCCATTTGGATGTAGTAGAGACAGTGACAGATGACTCATCAGATCACATTACTTTATTTTCCACAAGTCAGAGATCCCACTTTTGTGTTCCTTTCACCGTGTAATGCATCTTTGTTCATGTATAAATGGTTACTGAATGGCAGCCTTCCCATAAATACCCTGTTGCCATTGAAATTCTCAATTATTGTATTAATTCATGCAAACTTGGAACTCGTTTGTGATGGAGTGACTGAGCAACACTCACCTTTTGTAGTGGGAGGACAAGAAAAGCTCCACCCCCGCTGGCCTCTATGATGATGGCAACAAACTTGGGGTTGACGGCACAGAAAGCGCTGTCCCAGGTGACCCTGGAGACACGGATGTCGTCATAACACTGGTCATTCTTCAGAGCCTGACCGAAGACGTGACGGAACTTGCTCTGTCGCACAACTCGCCTCAACATATCTGCAGAGAGAAAATATGCTCAATTAGGCAAGCCAAGGCTCTGTAGCGTGAGCGTTTGTTCGCGGGTGTTCCTAGAAACTCAAGGTGGCAGTCTTTACTACGAAGCCTGGAATTCTGTAATATACAAATGATTTTTTGGAATAGTTGAGTTTGCAGGGAACACTTTTGGGTAGGTGTGATTTATTTTCAGGGTATCTGATGTGATATTGGGCTTATTAACTATGAGTGACATTTTTCTACCACATACAAAGGGACTAAATAAAATCAACCTATTGGCAAAGGCATGATGAGGTAAACTCTGCAGATTTTCTTTCAATTCATGTTTTTTTTTTGCACTTACGTGACATCGCTAAATTTTGGTCTTTCCTGTCCATAGCTGACACAGAGACTCTTGATTACTGTGATGTTTTTCAGATGGTTCAGAATGCTGCAGCTAGAATCTTAATTAAAACAAGAAAAATTGACCATATTGCACCAATTTTTGCCTCCCCTCATTGGCTTCTTATCCATGTCAGACTTGATGGTGCTTCTGCTGACTCATAAAATCCTAAATGGACATGCCCCATTATACTTGTCTGACCTCCTTAAACCTTATATTGGGTCTTGAGCTCTCCACTCTCAAAATGCAAGGCTCCTGTGTGTACCTTCAGTTAAAATTAAGTGTGCAGGCGGCAGGGCCTTTTGCCTACTGGACCCCATTCTTATGGAAGTCAGACAATCTGAATCTGATGAGTCCTTAACATCTAAACTAAAAACTCATCTTTTTTGCCTTAACCTACACTCAAATGCCTTTAATCTGAGTACTTCATGACCTTGTACTGCACAGCGGGTTGGCTTCTGCCTCAGTTAATTTACCAAGCGGTGTCCCGCTGATGAGATTATTGATTACTGCAACTGTTCTAATAACCATTGCATCTCTCTTCTGCTGTTTCGTTTCCACAAGCTCATGAACGCTCGAGCTGTGTGTCCCTCTCTCTCTTCTCTCTCCCTGTTTTCTCCTCCTGTCCTCTCGTTTCTCAGGCACCTCCTGCTGGACCATCACCCATCCTGGAGCCGCTCTGCTCCCCTGGCTGTCGGTGCCATTTCCGGAGGTTTTGGATCTGGTTCCCCATCCTGCTGCCTCAGCTCATTCCTCTCTTTCTCTCTCTCTCTGAATGATGTCCTTATCCTTCTCTCTCTCCTGTGTGAATAATATCGTTTCTTGTCTCTTCTCCCATGTATGTGAATGGTGTGATGTGAGTCTCCCCTGTGTGCATGTGTAGTCTGTCCTCCTGCCAGGTCTCCATGGTGATGGTGGTCCATGGCTCAGGTCCTATCCTGTTCCCGTTCATTACATTCTTTATTTATATTATAAATCTATTATAATTTTGTTATTCTGTTTCAATGCTGTATTGTGTAGTTAATGTTCTATTCTGTACACACAACATGTATGGCACGTCTGTCCGTCCTGGAAGAGGGATCCCTCCTCTGTTGCTTCGTCCATTTTCTCCTCATTTAAGGTTTTTTAAAGGGAGTTTTTCCTTATTTGATGCAAGGGTCTAAGGACAGAGGATTTTATATTGCTACTGACTGTAAAACCCCCTGAGTCAAATTTGCAATTTGTGATACTGGGCTTTACAAATAAAACTGACTTGACATGTTTGCTTTCTTATCTCAGTATGCTTCACTCCATTATTAATTCTTTGAGAAAAGGTTAGGTGGCTCACTATTTCTGCCGAAATTCAGATATTTCAAGGGAGCATGTTGCTGAGAGAGAGGCAGAGGGGAGAAAGAAATGGAAAGAGGAGAGGGTGCAAAGAAAAATTAGCACTTCGAGATGAACATGATTTCCCAGGCTGGATTATGACCAAGAGAGAAAGCTCATGTCCTGCAAATGTGGTCAACTAGCAGGCAGTGAGAATTAAGGCAGTTCCGCTTGTTATAGGCTGTTCCCTTATTGAACACGACTTTATCATCAAACATATACTGTAGCTACCATGTAATGAGAATAATGAAGCACGGCCAAGAACTGTCCTGCCATTGACAGGAACGGTATGTGCATAAAAGCTGAAATAAGGCAAAAGAAAATCATTGATATTTTGCATTTCACTGCATCTGAGAAAACCATGCTTACAAAGTGTGGACCTCACTTCAGCCAAAAGGAATATATTGGCACTACCATAAATACAGTCTATGGGCACTACCTACAATAATGACATTAGCTGCAGTCTATCACTAAGGACCTAAATGCTGATTATGCTACTACAGCATGGCTGCATGTAACGCTTGCACAGCAGAGAAATACAGCACAGAGCTGACCAGAACAGAGTGTTCCCTCATCATCCACTACAACACCAGTGATTTATTCAGAAGCTGTCCTCACACCTAGCAGACATCTGACAGGACGATCAGCTCCGGCCCTTGCACGCCTTACTTCCCTCAACTAGATGCTACTGCTGACCTACTTTCCCCCAGCATCATGGTACACAGAGGGCAGACTCTTACCTTACACCATCCTCGCATCACCGAAAAGCATTCAGCCTCAGCATCATGCCGGCTGCCTAGCTCAGGGATGCACTACGCCTTGTAATAGCAGCAACTAATATTACTGTCCAAGAGCCTGAACTAAATAAGAATTAAGGTTTGGGCAAGAAGCAGAACTCCTAAAATGTGAACATCTCATAGTAGTTTTAAGATGCCGATGGAAAAAGACACCTTAGCATTATTGGCTGCCTCTTCTGATACATTATCTCACTTTCACAGTCGGAACAATGCCACCAAATATGGTTGGCCACATCAACATTGAGCCATATTATGGATGCAAATGGTATAGATTCTGTCAGTGTGTGTTAATTGGTTTTAGGCATCAGATGAATAAACCGATCGGTATTGTTCAGTAGCTGATAGATAAGATATACTCTACTAGACAATGGTTTGTGCTGCCTCATAAACGTTAACGGGGCTTGCTAGCCATCGCTAGCCTTTGTAACCACAATAACGTTAGCTAGCCAGTGTAACCACACAACCAGGGTAGGTGTTTCCTCCCTGCCCACAAAAAATTAAGCAGCTCCCACTGGGCATCCGCGTTATTGTTATCTCAGTACAGTGCTAGAGGTGACTGTTATAGGTGGCTGCTGTGATTTTTAATCCTGGCAGGTGTAGTGAAAGGTCGAACTGAGTAGCATCTTGAGGAAAACATCTCCAGTCAGTGAAAATGACTTAGGGGCGCAAGTCTCTGATCTTTCGGTAACTTGAAATTAATAATCATATAGCGAGATTAGGATAAAAATACGACAACTTAACGTTGAAATGTGATTAAATAACGATAATCGTAACTTGCTCCGCCGCACTAACGACACCGGCTAGTCCCATCTGAATAGCGGCTGACACAAACCTAACGTTACGTTTCACCAAAAACGGGGAGGAAAGGAGAACATGAGAGGTAGAGTCAGTGTTAAAACCGTTTTCTTTAATGATGCACAAGAAGCTATAGCTCTGTAGTGCTTTGTTTACGCTAGGTTGTGTACACAGAGGAGGATGTGTGGTTTGTAATGGCCTGAACGACATCCTGTGATCCAGTGATCTGCCAGTGGTTTTTGGTATTTAAAGTGATGGGGGTAACAGGATTTAGCAAAGCTAGCTGGCTAGCTGCTAACGGTTAGCTGTGGAACGCCGCCAGCTGCCACCTATTATGACGCAAGTGCAGATTTTTTATCCTAGGTTTTTGGCTGCTCCCATTCAGAAACCCATCCAGCGGCTAAAGCTGCACAGCCCGATGGATCACATGCAAACTGTCACAGTGCAAAGACACTTTTCCGTTTTTACTGCCCCCCAAATCTATGCAGGGTTTTCGTGAGCATGGGGTAATCAATCACAACACATGAATGTAGTAGTTTAGGCGCGCCCTTACCCTGCAGGATGTAAGTTATCCCTTCCTTCCACAAAGCAGATGCTATGCTCTTTCCCTCCTGAATGCAAATGAATGAACCAGAGGCAACGTATTAAATCCAGCGGTATGCTAATTGTCTTAGGGCATCTCCTCTCCGCACCTGCAGAGGACTAGCAGTCGCCGATTCTCATCGTTATTAAATTCAATCCAATGCGTTGACGACTGGCTACAGCACATGCGCAAATGAGATCACTTTTTTCCCAGGGCATAGTAAGGGGAACCGGATTCCTCCAAGTCACCCCACATATGTAGGTAGTTTCTATAGTAGTCAGTCAGTTCATTTAGTTAAACTATGCAAGAATGAGCCTCATGGCCCACTCTGCCTTTACATTATCAGCGCAAGACTCCACAGACTGTAAACCTATTAGGATGGCTGGAGGATGGGGGAGTCCCACTGAAAGATGAGATCAGTGTCTCTTTATAGTGTGGACTTTTCACAACGAGCACAAAACACAACCCTGCAGTTGCTGGTCTTTAGTCATAGCAAGACTTAGTGAATGTCCCTTGCCTGCCCTTACCTTTTCTATATAGGAAATCAAGGCACTATGGTTCACTTGGTTGCTTTTAATGTTGGGGATTAGGGATTGGGGCTTATTGTACTATTACACTCAGTGTAGTTCTGGATCAGAGCATATTAGCTTAATGTCTCAAATTCAAAATATAAATACAGCTATAACGTTATCTCAAACAGATAAAGCTTAATTTTCTTATATGACCTAATTTTTTGTTTCTTTTTGCAAACTAAACAGCCAAGAGCTTTTTGTCATCATTATATCGTTATGAAGTCTTCCTGTCATCATGTATGTGGAATCTGATGTAGACATGCAAGGTTTTGTGGAATGGCTCATGTGAGTCTCATCCAGTTAGGCTAAGGATTAGGGCATCATTTTATTTTTTCTTGTTCGGTAATTCTCAACCCAGTCCTTAAAAGCCACCGGCCCTGCAAGTTTTTGATCCAGCTCTATTCTTGCACAGCTCTCATTTCATCTCATCTTTTCTCATCTCATCTTATTATGATGACAAGTAACATCAGTTTGTCACTGGGTCAAATCAAACCACTTACTGTACATACTTATTATGAATGGGTGATGGGGTGGGGCACAGAGAGGAACAAAGGATGATGCCTGTATTTTTATTGTGTATGCTTTTTCCTACCCACAGTGAAGGGAGCTGGAGTCTATCCCAGCATTAATTGTGTATCAAGCAGGGGAACACCCTGTACAGGCTGTCAATCCAACACAGGGCTGACACACACACAATCACACTTGCATTCATTACTGTCCCCAATTCACCTGACCTGCATGTCTTTGAATTGTAGGAGGAACTCTGTGCAAATATGATGAGAACATGCAAACTTCACACGGAGAGGATCAGGGAGTTGAACTCAAGACCTCTTTGTTCTGAAGTGACAGTGCCAACCACTGAGTCACTGTACCACTGAGAAAATTTATTGATTGAACAACTGACTGATTGATTGATTCATCCATTCTGTTGTATATTTATTTAACATATACAAAAAAAGTTCAGTCGATCTTGGTGGGTGAAAAAATGTTGGTCTTTTCATTACATAACTCTTCTAATCAGCTTGGGGTAAAAAAGGATGTATTCATTAAGCTTAAATCTCAAGATGTTAATTATGTAACTAGAACCTGTTGTTAGATTGCTGAGGGAATTGGTGACCCTTTCCATTTAGCATGAATACATCAAATCCTTTTAATAGGCTACATGTTATAACAACAGAACAATATACTACTAGTACTGCTGCTACTACTACTACTGCTACTACTACTATGACTACTACTACTAACAATAATAATAATGATAATAATAGTGACAATCACTGTAGCAAACCACCAACAAGTGAGACTTTAGAAGAGTTACCTTTCTTGACACACACACACACACACACACACAAAATAGCATGCTATTTTAGTGTCATCTTTTAAATGACTTGTTAAAGCACAT
>OMLF01022549.1:29569-41046 GCA_900302615.1 Holocentrus rufus
GTAGTAGGCTTATTTACTTGTTTGTTTTCTGTAATCTAGGTTTTAAATCATTATTATTGCTATACTGTCTATCGAGCACTTTGCTCATGAGAAAAAAAACATTAGTATTTTTTTGAAATACATATTCACAACAGCCCACGCACTGATAAATTTGGCCTATTAACTTCAAAAGTGGCATGTTAATATATGAAAGTGACACAGTTATCTAACCAGTTTCATGATTCAGGCAGGCTACAAAGCACTTGAAGCGACTCAAATGGTTAAACAAAGTATTACCATGCTATATCTCACCAACACCTGCTACCAAGGGTGACACTGATTCAAAACATCTTCTATCTTTACACTTTTGAAGCCTAACCATTTGTAATCCCTCTGACTTAACATGATTTTCTTGTTTTAGAACTCTCACTTATTTTTTGCTTGACAACTATCAGCCATATTGCTGTTTAAATAGGCTGACATGGCCATAATCCACCAGTCTAACTTAGCCCTGTTCAGACCTCCCAGCAGTTTGCCTGTGACACTCTCATGTCCTCTGACACTCTGTAACAGGCCTGTTCAATCCGCCGCCCACAGGCCTTTCAGCATTTTCAAACAGGCCCTTTGATTCTGGGGAGCTAATAGACATTTTCACAGCAGCCGTTTTGACATGAACAGCAGGGTAAACACAGGTGTTACTGATGACATTAATTAATGTTCTGTTCCATTTAGCTCCAACAGAGTTGAGTCCTGCTATTGTTCATGCTGCTTCACTGGAAAGGCTCTGCTACACTTAAATGGAACAGAACCTTAATTAATGTCATTAGTAACACCTGTGTGTTAACCTGCTGTTTATGTCAACATGACTGTGGTGAATAAGGTCTGTTAAAAACATTAATTTATTTGTCCTTAAAAAAAAAAAAAACATTTTTGTCCCGCCTTGTCAGTGCTAACAGCCAATGAGTGTGAGAGCTCACGACCTACAGTCAGCGTAGGGAACATAAACAAACTGTGACAAGCTCTCATGTACTCCTGCTTTCTCTGTGTCAACGGGTAGCTATCACTTTCAAAACAAAACAAACTGGTTCCTAAAAGCCTCTCTACTGTGTAAAAAAAAAAAACACCTTTGAAACGGAATGTAACAGTGAGTAAACAGAAAATGTGTGTGCTTGTTGGTCAAAGCCTGTGTGTTTACATAAGCCAATAAGCCAGACATGGAGATATGATGAGTTAATGGCAGTCCAAAGAAAGACCTTACCTTTCTTTGGTGGTGGTTTTACTTCTGGTGGTCTCTCTGTGGACTTCTTTGGGACATCAAAGGCATTCCTCATCATGGATACTTTCAAACTTGAGCTCCGCTCTAGCATTCGAACCTGAGCTTTGCCTTCTTCGGGTCTGGACCAGCTCTGATGTCTGAGCCCCTTGTGCATTTGATTTGTTTCTTTGATGATTTCGGCCACAGGCTTGTAGCAGCCCACCTCGCTCTTATTCTCTTCATCACTGCTGTAGTAAATTGCATGTCTGCGGGTGGCATAGTCACTGTGGTCTTCATGGCTGACCTGTGTGTGGACTGTGTCAGATGTGAGCTCAGAGTTGAAGGCTCTTGTCCCTGAAAAGGCAGGTTTTGGTCTTTGAATGTCATTGTCTCCTGGGACCTCAGGGCCAGGAAGCATTTCTGAGGAGCCAAATGGATTTTGGGGCTTTTTCGCTACTGGAGGAGGCGCAGCTTTATATCTGGACGGTCTCCGCATGAAAACTCCCTCCTGCAACATGTCCAGGCTTTTTGACTCCTCGTCAGGAGAAAGCTTTGCCACACGTTCACAATAGTCAAAGTTGATCATATTGCTATACCTATTATTCCTGTTTGATCCCCTTTGCCCTGGTGAACGATGTTCCCCCGGGCCGAGATTAACTGACTGGTGTTGAGTGTTGGACGGTATGAAGTAAGTACCCAAGTCATCCCACAGCAAGCACATGTCTTGATTGGGTGAAACATTACATAAATTGCCTTTGTTAAAATGAAATGTGTGTCTCCTTTTGACCTTCTCTTCATGATGCACAGGGTCTTTATTTCTTCTCTGTACATCAGAAGAAGACTGTAACTGTGCAGTTTTAAGCTTGATCAGTGGGTTTTTAGGTTTTTTGGGGACAGGTGGAGGCGGCCCTTTAACTTTTGGCTTTTCCTTTGGCACTGAATCCTCAAGGGAGGTCGATGCACCGTCTGGTAATGTCTGTGCATTGAGTTGTGCTGTCGGTAATGTGTCTCTCTCAGGCAGAAGAGAGGGACAAGGAGCTGAATCACATTGTTCAAATGACAGTGAGGGATTATTTTGCGGTTGTGATATTTTAGAGCTGGGGGTCGGAGAGTTGACTGCAGTCTGGAGCTCTTGGCCATTTTCTTCCTTGGCACAAAATCTCAGACCACCTCTGACTTCTCCTTTAGCCCTCTTAGAGACGGCGCCAGCAAACCTGCTCTGGTGGGACTGATCACTTGGCTCTTGCTGTGCGGTATCTGCAGAAAATTGCAAATTGTGCCCGTCGTTTTGACTTTGATTTTGTGACAGGCGTTCCTCCTTGATATGGGCAAAAAAGGGTGCTCTGTTATGGGTGTTTTGCTCCCTCTCCTCAGTCATTCCCCTCCTAGTTGTCAGAGCGTGGGCAGCTCCAGTATGACTGACTCCTTTTAGCTGACACCTGGTGCCTGTCACTTCAGCCAAATGTTGGCCCTGTACCCTTTCAGTGCAGGCTGTGGGCGAGTTCCTAACATGTGCTCGTGCACCGTCAGCTGTGCCTGAGAGCGTCTCGGTTCTTCCTCTGCTTTCTTTCCCATCATCCTTTTCCTGCAGAACATTGCTGTAACAGTCTTCATCATACTGGTTCCTTTGGAGTTGATCTTCCTGCCCTCGTCTTTTAACAGTTGCTTGAGCACTCTCTGTTTTTCTCCTGTTGCCCAACGCAGTTTTACTTTGGCCGTTGAATGACGACCAACTCTCGTCTTTCTCGAGCAACACAAAGTCATCCTCGTTGGCGGGATCAGCTGAGCTTTTTAGTCCCCTTTTTTGTATCCTATCAGTGTCAGGACCCAACTCGCTGTGGTTCATCTTTGATTTCTGACTCTTCTGTTCCTCCATGGCAGCGTCAGAAGCCTCAGTGTTGGCCATAGCTATATTCTCCATGGCTCGCTCTCTGTTCATGGCAGACTGTGAGCGTTGTGTGGTCTCTGCGGGACCCCAGACAGTTTTTGACTCCTGTGCAGTTCGAGTGACAGTCCTGCTCTCCCAGTCTCCACCCACCCTTCCTCCCCTGGTGTTGGGACGGTGCTCCCACTGACCTAGAGCAGGTCTGATTGGCTCCCCAGTTTGGGGGTCTGTGCAAGCCGGAGTGTCTGCGAGCTCTTCTGGCTGCTCCATGGTCAAGCTGCCAACGCTGATCCTACCGGTGCTCTGAGCCGTCACGTAACTGCTGTTGCTGCTGGCGCGATCTCTGGTCTCGGCCAGGGCATCTTGTTCCCCCCTGACCGTCTGTTGGGTCTTTCCCATTCGCTCAGCCTGGTCTGAAACACTGCTGGACTCCTCCTCATTTTCTGGCACCTTGTCCAGCTTCTGCCCCATTCTTGATGTGTTCTTGTATTACTAGGGAAAGACATAAAAACGTCAAGACACAGTGGTACAGTGATGAGAGACTGAGTGCCAGATCTCACTGTCTACCTTAAACTATCTTGAAACTTTCTCTATTTTTGTATATTCCTCTGCACGACTCACATTTGCTCTCCCGAGACCTCTCTATCTATCTCTTCCTATTCTGTCAGAAAGGAATGTTGTGGTGGCTAAAATTAAAGTTGGTCTGACTGCTGCCAGTGAGTCAGAGGGCCAAAAAGGAAACAGGGCGAGTGAGATAATAGATCAGTCGCCAGGTGTCAAGGTCAAATAAAAAGCTGAAAGAAAACATGATCCAATCAAAGCTGCCAGCTCTATGAATCATCATTCATGAAAAGTTAATTAGATGCATTCTGATCTATGCCAAAATATGAATGTCTGTCAGTCTGAATTACATGGCTGCTATGCTCTTTTTTTAATTTTTAAGTGTAATAAATCATTTTATATCGGCTAACACGTCTCATCAGAGCCAGTCAGGGAAAGACATCATGCTGTCTCAATTATTCGTCTGCAAACAAGGGGAGTCTGTGCTGTGTCCCGTCCTAACTGAATGTTTATGATTGTTTTGGTAACGGGGACTGAAGAAAGGTCACCTGGAATACTGGATTTGAGTCACAAGGGCTGTGACTTTTGAACTGAATTGTTTGTCTGGAGCGTGATGAGGACAGCTTAACCAGAGACGTGATTGATAGCTGAGGAGAGATTATTAAAGAGGCAAAAAGCTCAAGAGGCTTTAAACTGGCATGTAGACTGAGTATTTTTAGGTTACAAACAAAAAACTAAATTTACAAACAAGTAACTGTATATGTAATATTATACTGGCTATTTTTTCAAAACAACATGCAGTTAATTTGACTTAAATCTGTTGATTTAGTTGCGTGTATTCTGTTTTTTGTTACAGGTAAAACAGGTAATAAAGAGCCATGACACACAAATGCCCTTTGATTTCACCGGGTAAAAGACGAGTGAGGAAAGAAAGGTGGCCGAACCTCTTGACCCCGCATCTCCAATCATGTGCTCGACTGCTTCAGCTATTTCAAGCCTAAGTGGTGTTGAGTGACACTCCATTTTTTTCAAGCTTATCTATTTAACCAACATGCTTGGCTGTGGTAATACGTAAACCAATTTAGCTTCAGGCTTGGCACAATATTATGAAATCTACTGTAACTTTTGTTCTATACAATTTAAATCTACGTACAAGAACAGTATACATACTGTGAGAGATTTAAAATGTCATAACAATTACACTGTACTCCAGATGAAGTATTATTTTTGAACAGGGAAAAAAACTTCTGATGCGTTACAATCATTATTTATACTCCTTCTTGATCTATTTACTGTTTTTTTTTTGTTGTAAGCACAACATAGAGCTGTGTTCAGTAAATAATCTAAGTCCAATACATGAGCAAGCATCAAAAAGCAATATGTATTTTCAAACAACCCTGGCTCTGATATGACATTGCCATATAGCAATCCAGTGACTTCATCGCAGCATGTGTCTACCAAAGTCCCTTGCAGCTTTAGTGTATCTGAGGTTATTTTAGGTTGTACATGTGTAGGGTCTTTTTAATGGGAGCGGCTAGCAGCAGTGGAAGGCATCTGTGACAACGGCATGTGATATCCCCTCCCTCTTGCTGCCTCTTTCCATCTACCATTCTCCTCTCTCCCTTTCTTTCTCTCCTGTTTCCAGTATCACGACCACATTTATAAGAGGCTTGTGACCTAGCGTACACTAACTATTAGCCAGGTCCCAAGATAGTTTAATTTTTTTTTCTTTAACAAAAACTCTGCCAGGGCCTTAGAACATTAAGTGTACAAAGGATAACAGTCAAATAGTCAGTATAACAGGATGATATTCAACTGCACACCTTAGTTTGACAGTAAAATTGTTGCAGTATTCTGTACGCCAGGACTTAGAGTCATAAAAAAGATAACATACACAGTACTCTCCCTGACCTTTACCATTTTCTTCTTCTAGCCTGTCATTACTATGGGATATAAGGCAGAGCATATCATCAATAAAGTATATTTAGGTAGCTATTTGACTTTAACCCATCTCAATAAACAGTTGGTAACATAAGAAGTTAGCCAACAGATGCTCTACACCGACACAGATCCAACAGTGATCTGAAAGCCTGAGGGGCAACAGAGCTGAGGAAGGTACTCACTGAGGCCGATGTTTGAAAATGATGGTCTGCCTGCCTGTCGCCTTGTAGGATCTCAGCCTTTCTCTGAGATGTTCTGCTTCTACTGCCACCACTCCGTGTTGCCATTTATTCCTGCCCCATGATGTCAGGATGACTTCATTTGACTAATTCAATAACAGTTCTCTCAGCCTTGTGCGTTTAACCAAAAGACCAAGTGAAGGCTGAAGACAGATAGCAGTGTTGAATGTGAGTGAGGGTTAGGCCTACATTGATAAAAAGACTCAGTTCTCCCCTCACAATATTAATTATATTATATCTATATACAGTATATTTGAGACAAAGTCTATGTGGTAGCAACACACACAAGCCAGTACTATATTTAGGAGCCATAAAAGCTACTAATAACTATCCAATGAAGCAATATTTTATTTGGTAATGTAAATGTCTTGTCTGTGACAGAAATGGCTATTTAAAGCTGCAGTGAAGATTTTCTTTAGTATAGCTTGAATGTTAGGGCTTACATTAGATTATTAACACAATACAGGCCCTTTCTTTCCAAAATCTATGAATGATATCAATGTAAACAAAGCAGGTACATATTAAACATACATTTAAGACTCTGGCTAAATGATCATTTAACTTTCCCTTGAACAGTAACTTATCTTGACAGTGAAAACATTTTCAAGCCAGTACCATAAAGTGAAAATCAGGCTAATGAAGGTCACTTGAGACCAAAACATTGCAGAGCTTCTTTTAATAAAATGAGATTTAAAAAGCATTTTAATTTAATTTGTTGTGCCCTTGATTTTCACTTTTTTGATCATTTTGGAGTTTTCTTCTGTAGCAGTTACCTTAAAATTGTGATATGTCATTGGGACATCACAACTGTAAGGTATTGGCTTGATCTTTCATCAAGCCAATAACATAAACATATCTATAATGCCAAAAGTGGACGAAAGCCTTTTCATTCATTTTAGTATGGAAAAAAAATGTGATCCATGTAATTACCTCAAAGAAAATGCCATCTGTTACATTAACAGAAAACCAGCTAAAGCACAGCAGTATAACATATTTATATTATTCTTCTACATATATAATTATTCCTCCACAGATGTTGAGCTGTCAGTCTTTGATGCATGTGAACCATAATGCATTGAAAGAAAAAAAAAACAGATTACGCAGAGGAAATGTTTATTTCCATGACGAACATTGGACTGGACATTATTTTAACAAAATGTAAAAAAAGTGCATTACACATTAACATTGCCAATGTACAGTACAGTGCACAAAAGTTAACAAAACAATTAATGTAACAAAATCTTACTCCCAATAAGATTTATTATGTTCTACATTTTCACTCATTCACTCAAAACATGTCAAGCTCTAATGCAGGGACAGATGTGACAATTTGTGCTTTCACAAAGCACTGCCAGTATCCCCGTCAATCTTTGTCTTATTGTCCCACCTTGCAATGTCTTCAACTTCTGGCTCTTAGTAGGATTGTCAGTTTGATGTCTGCTGCCTAGGAATAATGCAATAAAACAATTGATTCATTGTCTGCTATTCTAAATTGAGCTTAAAGACATTTGCCTAAATTAGAGGTGCCCCAAAGTCATTTTTTTGCTGATGGTACAAACACGAGAACTTAATTATGAGTACTCATCAATACACAATAGCATTATGAGTGCTTTTCTTAATATTGACCATATTTGCAAGCTAATTTATAGCAACTTGTGGATAAAAATATATACAGATTGATAAATTTCAAGGACTTGAAGTCATCCTATCTAATTTTTAAATGTAAATAATAGATTGCATTCCAGCATTACCAATACCAAGTAAAGTTCTTCAGCCTGCTATTGAACCAATGCAGTGTACCACTAGTTTCAACAATATCAAACAAATACGATATTGATATAGGCTATTAATAAATGGAAGTCCATCAAATATGTGTTTATGGGTGAGAACTGTTGTGTGTAAGCTGATTTGTACACAGAGTGTGTTTGCATACATTACATCATGTGCCAAGATATACATTGCAAGGAGCATGATTATTATCCTTGGGGCTGAGGGCAAGTAATGTACAAAAAGCCAGACCATCAACACATTCACAGAGACTCTGCAAAGCTTGCGATGCATTATGATAGAGCTAAGGCCAAGGTTAAGGCACTTAAATACAAAAACAAAGTCAAAACATGACGCAAACAACCGAACAGTGCAGTGGTTTGGGGACACAGATGGGGAAGCGCTAGTCCTTATTAGTTGGATGATGACAGCACTTGTGATACCATCTGAATTCTCTATCATGTGGATTTCAAAACAGCCTGTTCAGGCCCCATTATCGTGAGCATGAACATACTGACAACTGGCTTAGTCAGAGTCATATTAGTATCACAGCCATAAACAAGGTAGGCCAGCATAAGTTTGTAGGATTTTACACTTTCATACCCCCAACATCCCCCTACCTGATACTAAGTGCTAATTTCAGTTTCAATGGGTTAAACTGGTTGCTGTCAGTTAAAAGTTTGATCTGTGTGCCATAAGTTCCACCATGCTCATATAGCCACGAGGAAAATGAGAGGTTAAACCCAAAGCAAAACCAAATGATCTAAATCTAATTGCTGGAGCAAACCCATTTGCTCTCCTGGATCTGGTTAAGAGAGGAGAGTTAACAGCGGATAGATGCGTCGTTGTTTGTCTCAGTTTCCACACGTTGGCTATCCTACTCCCAAAAATCTACAGCAAAAATATGCATTGGCCAACGAGAGTTAAATAATTTGCATTCATCCTTTGCACAGTTTTCACATCTTTCCAAAGCACTCATATCTTATCACCTCGGTAATAACACTTGGATGTGCCTGTCCTGCACACACACACACACACAGGCATCATTCAGTATCATTCCAGCACACCCAGCGTGCCGTTTGTAATAACAACACAACACCAACCAAACAACACAATTTTCAAAGCAGAATAATACCCTGTGACAAAGCAACTTCGCATTGGTGGCACAATTTCTCTAAACTGCATATAATATGCCTCAAGTTGTCTTTGAACATGTAAAATATGAACACGTAACAAAAAAAAAAAAATAGCAAAACACAGGAAATAGCTTGAGGAAACACTGAGTGGTTCCAGTGGTAGCATAGTTGAAGTGGCACAACATGTTGGAGCTGAGCTTTTTATACCTGTGGTCAGAGCCCCCGTACAGATTTGCTGATAGGTTACTATTTCTGGGAAATTTGAACTAAATAAATAAATAAATAAAGAGCTTAATAAATAATTTACAAGAAGACATCCACAGCTTTACAGTATTATTCAGATTCTCAGCAGTGCAACAAAAACTTCGACTTTGATTTAAAGTGAAAAAGGAAATGTCGTACTTTGAGTTAGTGAGTGTGAGAATGTGTTTTCTCAGTGTAAATGGCATAATTTATTTGTTTGAGAATCAGAATATTGAAGCTGTGGAAATGCAATAAAAAAAATCTCACAAAAATAGTAAATTATCCAAAAAAATAATTGCAAGGCGTGCCAGTAATTCTTGTCAAGCATAACTGTCTTGGCTTCTTTGGATGTTTAATAGAGAAAAATAAACTGTATTCCTAGGGATATGCTTTAAATTGTGAAAAAAGAATGAAATTACCCATTTGTGGCGGTTTATGATTATACATAATAGTTCATTCCTTTTGGATCTATTTTTGTCTTGTGCATGTTTGGCTATTTGTGCTGCAGTGCTAACACCAAGAAGCGATTGACAGTAACCCTTCTGTTTAGTGCAGAACGATGCTGACAGTTTAGGAAGATCTTAGCATTGACGATATGTAGGCATAAAATAAATCTGAAATATGCCTGTGGAAAATAAATCAGAAAACAATAACAATAGTTTTGACATCAGAAAAAGAGGTGTCTATGGCTACTGGACACTAGAGTTGAGCTCAGTTGCTGCATCTATACATGAATAGTGTGACTTTTCAAATGTTTTGCAAGGAAAGGTAGCTTACAGTTTTTTTTGAACAAGTAGTACAAGCAGTCGACCTAGGAGAGTAACCATGAGAGCCTCTTAGATATGAAGCACTACCCAGATTAATACTAAGCAAGTGTGATGGATCGATGGGACCGTGTGCTTGAGGCTGAAGCTTCAGCAGCTCACTGGATTGCTCTCATGAAACATGAAGGTGATGAACTGGACTTGGCAGAATGATATGGCTTCGATTACAGCGGATCAGAAGAAAGTGAGGACTACCGGTGCTTTTGTGATCAGAAAGGATCTGACCAAGAGTAGAAAATAAACTGATTTAAGGTTGCTGATTCCTTCTTGAATTTCTTCCAAGCAATGAAAATCATTTTGTAATAATAATAATAATGATAATAATAACAATAATAATAATAATAAAGGTTTCTTCAATGTTCTTTTCTTCAATCATACTTTCCTAACAACCAAAGCATGCATAAAAAGCAGGGTTAGGTTCAATTCAATCAAACTATGATTGATTTGTGATCAAAGATTGTACCATATATGGTCAGTTACTGAATACTGAATTTGAAGAAATTCCACTTCCTGATCTGACTGAATTCAATGTGAATTGAAGACAACCCTGATAAGATGTTTTCTGTTCCAAGCATAATGAGGACACGTTGTGTAACACTGGACAGTCATGAGTGGAATAAACTGAGTGCTTTAAAGACATGATTACATTAACTCCGTACTTGAATGAAGGAGGGCAGGGTGAATCAGTCACTGAGAAGAGGCAAGTCAACAAAACAGTCTTTGACCAAAACAGTCTGAGATGCTTGTGTCCGAGGTACAATGCTTTTACTAAGAGGCATGAGAAGGCTCACATCAAAAGTCTCTTTTTTTAAATTATTATGCTTTCATATGAAAAGCCTTCCTGTGATGCAAAAGCAGCTGTAGCAAGGTAAGTGTAAGTGAAGATAAGTGAGGATTTGAATTATCAGTGGTAACATGAGGAGATACTGAATGCAATCAGAGGCTCAACTGCAAACATTCATTGAGCCCCTTAATGAATACTGTTGATGATGTAGATTGTAAAACATACAGTACACTGACAAAAAGTAAGTTACTCCAGGTAATTTTTCTTTGTCAAATTCAAAGTGCTAGCTATAGATCTTTGAGGAGTCAGAGGGAAATTACCCAGCTGGCAGATATTCATGACAACCTGGTCTTACAAACCAACACTGTCTCCTCTACTGGGAAAACACCAAACCTGTCTGTTGAGGGTAAAATGGCAGCAGACGCACAGCTCCAGGGGGCTGTGGGGAGATCTGAGTAGCCTCCAGGTGTGGTGGGGCAGGCGGGCTCAACAGAGACCAGCTGGGGCTCAGCCCTGATGGACAAGAGGAGGACACAGAAATGTCTCCAAAATAAAAGCACTCCCAACTTGGCCGGGGGACGCTGAAGCCTGGGGCGTTTGATCAGGAAAGCCAGACTCATCTGTGTCTCAGTCTCCCGGATGTGCTAGCAGACAATGACTGGACACCCTCTGCAAAGGTAGAAAGGGCTGTTGCTGCTGGTGACAGAAGAGCTGAGAGGCCAGGACACGAGGGTGCAGATCAGAGCAGAGCTTTGTTTCTGGTCAGAGCAGAGTATGACACCGCAGCAGCAATCATCTAGAGATCCACAGCTATCACATTGTAGCCGGCGGAGGCAGCGGCAGGCCTCCTCCTCCTCCAACCC
>OMLF01022549.1:41066-70977 GCA_900302615.1 Holocentrus rufus
CCCGTCCCACCTACGCTCAGGCCTCTATATTAAGGCAGGGGCCCCACTCGGAGTTGGCCCTCCATGGCCAAGCCTGGCAGCTTCTCTAGCCCATCTGCCCTCTGTCGCACCAGTTCCAGACCAAATTCAAGCCCCAGTGCCGGCATCTGCAGCTGGGCTAGGGTCTGCTGCTGGAGCTCCACCTCACCACCAGACGACTCCATCTCTGGACCGGGTTGCAGTTTTATACCTTCAGCAGAGGCCAGTGCAGGTCTTTCTCCCTCCAGGCCGAGTTTCAGTAGTGTAAGCTCTGTGATGCCCCCCGTACTGACCCCTCTGCCCTCAATTGGGACCTGTTCTTCCGCTTCATCCACCTGTGGCTCATCCATGTCCTCTGTCTCCAGTGAGCTGCGGTCACGAGGTAACTCCTCACAGCTCATGGGCGACACCAGTTTCTGGCGGTAGGCCTCCAGGCGGGCTAGTGGCACGGGGAGAATGCCTGGGGCACAAGTGGCACAGCGACAGAGGTGGGTGCAGGGCTGGACCAAGCTGGGCGGGACAACGGCAGGGGCTGGCACAGATGACAGAATCGGGGTGGAAACAAAATGGGTCCCAGGTGGATCTATGGATATGGAGGGGACTGTGCAGTGGCGAGCGGGGTTAAGGCGGTGGGCACGGCCTCCTGCCGGGCGGTCGCAGCGCCGCCCTTGTGGTAGACGCATGCAGTCTTTACAGGACTGATAGGAGGGCTTCACTTTGAAAGGGTTTCCTGTGCTAGCACTGTCCTAAACAGAGTAACATTGGGAGAGAAAACATGGTCAGTCACAATGTAACTGGGCCCAACAGTGGCATGCAGAGGGCTGACAATGCTAAGTTAATCTCAAGTTATGAAATGAAAACTGGTCTAAAATAGGCAGTGAAACACAAAACATGGCTTTACTACTGTTGATGCCAATATGCTATGACTATAAGTTAAAGAGCTATATTTTCTCGACTCACGTCGAAGGCTGCAGGGCAGCTGCGCTTGGCAGCCAGGCGGTTGCTGTTGTTGGTGTTCAGGTTGGCTAAGCCGAGCCGGCTTTCCTCCTTTCTCTCTACTTCCTCTCCCGCCTTCTTCCCATCTGATCCTCCAGGTGTTTGGGCCAGGGCTGCCATCTCAGCTTCCTCTTTCTTGGCCTCCTCTTCATCCTCTTCTTCCAAAGTGCTGAACTCGAGCCTCAGCCTCATGTCCTCCAGGGGGTCCAGACGCCCACAGGTCTGGGCAGCTGTGCCCTCACCAGGCAGGACCAAATGCGCCATGGGAAAACCCTCATCCTCCAGTAGGGCGTCTCTCTCCACATCCTCAATCTCAATAAAAACCCTTTCCATGCCTAGCAGTGGTGGACCCCGCACTGGGGTGGAGGGCTCACTGTCCAGTGCAGAGTCTGACAAACGTCTGAAGTAGTAGTTGTAGTTGAGGGGGTCGAGAGGCTCCACCTCTAGACCCATACCCCTGCAGGGAGAAGCCCCACAGCCACCCCAGGCTTCCTCCTCCTCCTGGGAGGAGGCTCTGAGCTCTGGTGTCTCCTCCCCAGGGACATCAAGACCAGTACAGTGGCCTGAGGCCTGCAAATCTTCAGAGGCCTCCTCATCTGTTTCTGGCCTCCACAGCTTGTTGTGGCGCTGCTTACTGTGAAAACAAGAAGAGGTTTAGATGTGAGGAAAAAGATGCATTTTGTTTTCCTGATGTAGGCTAATGAGAGTAATTTCCCTTTAGGGATAATAAAATTAGCTGATCTAGTCTACCACATAGCCTTTGAAAACAGAAAAACATTTAAAAAGCACATTTCAGTTGCTTTTTAACATAAACCTTTTGCTGGCCTGACACTGTACTAAAACCTTCACAGGAAGCACAACAATGGGTAATTAACTGACAGCCCTTCTTGAGGTGCTTGAAGAAACATATTACAAGATGTAAACTTCATGACTGAGCAAAAGCAATAAACACCCAGGGGACTAAATGCAGCTGAGCTAAATGTAAACCTGAGTTCACCCATGGACTTGCTTACCTAGCATCCAGGATGCCCTCGTACTCTGCCAGCTGTCTCATGAAACCAGCATTTGGCTGAGCTATACTCCGTTTCTGCTTGACAAAGTTGTAGGCTTTCTCCAGAGACCAGCCATACTCCTTCATTGCATAGGCAATAACCGTAGAGGCAGACCGGCTAACCCCCATCTTACAGTGGACCAGGCATTTGGAATGGTTCTTCCTATTGGACGATAAAGAAATTCATTTATATCTCATTTTCGGCATTTGATTGATGATAGTCACAACAGGGTGTTACATTTTGGTGCTTATAGAAATCAATCATATTACATTACTACTACTGAGCTTTGGACATTTCACGGCAATATCAGATTTCCTGATAAAAAGATCAGCAGAGAAATCTCTTTCATTAGCAATTATGGACTCTAGAAAACCAAGATGCAGTCATGCTACTGAAAGACAACACAATGTCTATAAAAATACCTTCCACACTAGTGTGATAGTTTGATATGTTGATGTTTTTGCATCCTGCAGGTAGTGATGCAGTTAACATTAAAATATGAACCTTAGCTAGCCGGAGGTTTCTCCATACTTTGTTTTGTTTTGGTGCTGTGTTCATTTTTACTTGTATGATGTCTATAATTCTACACACACAATGATCATTTCTTGCAGCAGGACTGTACATAATATAATGAAAATTTTGTTTATATTCATAATGAGTAAAAGCCTACATACTATTTTAAAATACTGTTCAAAACTCTCTGCTTAAATGCCTTTCACATGCAGCAACCGCCCAAGTGGTCCATTAGGAGCCACTTGGGCCCCTAATGGGCGCTCAAGTGGCCCATAATATTCATGAACCATAAGGTCATGAATATTTCTGCAAAGACAATGTAATCTTATTTGAAAGGAGAACAAAGAGGAAGCTGATTACAGAATTATTCCACATGAAGCCATTTTTATGAGGGGCTCAGGAGAAGCACATCTGTAATAGACAGGATGTGCAATTATATTCTTGATCTTCACGTGTGTGAAGCTTTTTGCATTGCACATTGCTTAATGGAATTACAATACACACTGTGTTGGTGGTGCAAAACCCTAAGAGCTCTTTACAAGGGAAATATAGAGTGTGATTATAGATCAGGTATTACAGTATTAATCAAACAAGCATCAACCGACTCAAGACAGGTGTACATCCACATATGAAGGAAACAGCTGATGTTCTAACTATAGTGACTATGATAAGGCATGAATTAAACATTTTGTGCTATTATTCTCTTTGCTACAACAATACTGTGCAACCACAGCACATTCATGTTACCACATGGAGTTTTTAAAATCAACAGAGTGCCACTCCTATCATGCGTACCCCTCTAGGACCTAAAAGGCCTATGTAGACGTTTTATACATTTCTGATTGATGTGTGGGTCTCACTTGGCTTTGACGATAAAGTTGTAGGAGTCGTTCCAGTGGGCCAGCAGGTCAGTGGCCTCCTCATCATACACTCGGATGTTGTGATAAGAAAATGTCCCCGGAAAGAAGTTGTCAATCTCTCTGGTAACATTTAGGATGTAACCCACTCTGCAATCAAAACAAACACACACTGCTCTTTCAACCACAGCTACTCTCCTCCCACGCTCATGGTCTTTTATGAGTAGTTCAGTTGTTATTCAATACAGGTATAAAGATGAACCCATTTCACTTAGAGAATAATAATGTCTGTGACACCACTGCACTGATTCAATTACCTCAGATGGGCTCAAAGTCTTTTGAACCGTTAACCTGATGTAATGGCCGAATATTTGATTCTAAAATGATTCATACAATTGTGCCATTTCAGCATTTCTATTTGACCATCTAAAAATAATTTAATCATTAGTTTCTTCCAGATAGCATTTGGTTTGAACTGTCATTCATATAATATATAAATGCTCTGCACACACTGTTTTGTTCTTGTAATCTGAAATAAATATCATGAATCTCGCTGTCTTTCTTTCTTTTTTGTCATAATGATTCATTACAACCAGGATGTTGTTTATTATGCATGATTCTGCATTACAAATAACTAGTAAAAATAATTTGTATTTTACAGCCAAACAAGATAGAAAAGTGTAGTAGATTCAACATTGAGTCATATCTTATTCAGGACTACATCAGGAATATATGGTGCAAAAGCAAGTTCACATCTGCCACATTCAAAAAATCAATCAATCAATCAATCAACTCACCCACAGTCCCTTAGTTCTTCAAGGTTGGAGGCATTCCACTCAGAGCCCTGTGAGGTTGAGGGAACAGAAAACAACTTAATCAGAATAAAGGCAAAAGTTAACTGGATGTACTTTTTCTTAACTGAAGTGAAATAAGTTCAAAGCACAGTGTGTCACTATCTGGGTTTCTGCATGTAGGAAGTGTGGTGAAAGCAATGTTAAAGAAAGGTAGCATGAACTGACATGAGAAAATAGGAAGGTTCTCACCAAGTACAAGTGGTCAAAGATGAGCGTGGCCTTGTCCATCTGACCCAGAATCAACAGCATCTCATTGTCGATGAACTCCTTGTACTCTTTCAGGTTACAGCTCATGTGTTGCTCCAGCTCGTTACGGATCTGGACAGGAGGACAACGCGTTAACAGTTTCAAGAGCAAAGGAGAGATTAATGGAGAAGCATCGAATATCAGACTCTGTAACTGTTCTCAAAATGTTTTCAAAGGCCCAAAATAGATTGGCTGAAGATCAATGGCTGACCATATGTTGCAATTTGATCAGAACTAGGCTTACTTTTAATAAGCTGAACTTCATTTGTTCATATTTGGACAAAATGCCAAAAGGCATTTGTTTACTCAATTTTCAATTGAGTATGACAGCAGGTACAGTCTGAACACCAGAATATATGAGTATCAAGAGCAGGCATTGTGTAAAAATGCCATAGTCCTGCTTTCGGATGGTCAAAAATGTAACTTTTTTTTCTCCTTTTTAACTGGGATCTCAGAAAATATACAAAAAATGATTTTAAAACAAGTGAATGCTTCTTTGGGGTGTTTTGGTACAAACCTCTTTAGAGGTGATGTTCTCCAGGTCTTGGAACATCATGATGCTGCGTAGTTTGGCTTTGATGAGACACTCTGTTCTCTCTCGCTCAGTTGGCCTGCGCACAAACAGTCAACACATCAGCACTGATGTCTGAATGAATATTAGCATGACAATGTAACACCGGGCATGTTTCAGGTGCTAAAAAGAAGGGACACACTTCCATGGACGCTGGAAAAAAAGCACACCAGTTGGTGTGGTGAGTATACACACAAGACACGCGAATATACGATCTCAGTCCTCTTTCAAGCTAAATGTGGTTCTGTTTGTTAGGAGCGAAAATGTAATCTAAGTAAAGTACTAGAAGGAAACCAGCAGTAGTTCCTCATGCTTGGAAGCCGCAAGTCAACATTACAGAGAAAACATTAATCTGGACTGATGCTCACACCACATGCTCAGCTTTCTTTATGTATTCTTGCCTCCTTTAAATAACCAGAAATAGTAAATTGCTGCAAAGAGCACGGGCAAATCCATCATGCTTAAAGTCACAAGGACTGGAATCAGGATTGTTTTGACTCCCCCTGCTGCTGAATCTTGAACCTCACAGGATGACAGGCCTTGAAAAATTACCTATACTGAGAGAATGCAACATGTTAACATAGCCTGTTTTGCTTATACACAATCTACTCTTCCTCCAATGTACCCTGAGACAGTGATTATATACAGCGGCTTAAATACAGTGACAGAATTGGAGAGCTATTCATCGTTCTCAGCGCCTGGTATAATAGTCTCATGTTACTTTGCTTACTGTTTGCTGATATAGTTTGATTTCTGAACTGATGACTGGGCCATTTTAAGCCTACTGCTGCTGAGACCATGTTAGAAATAAGTGGATGTAATAATGTGAACAAGGAGCCAAGCCTAACTGTAGATACAACATAGTGTAGTTCATTTAAGTCCTGATCAGTGGTGAGACTGGTGAGTGGTGAGAACACCCAGGCCAGGTTCTACATGGGTGCTTTGCTCAACATTTGTGGTCATAAGCACGTTCATCAATAAAAGATGTCAGATCAAGATATGAACTGCATACAGTACAATTTAAGAGAGACATGCAGCCTGAAAGTTACTCTAATTACCTTTAATTATAGTGTATTGATTCTGATGTGTCTTCATCAGATCAAACACAAAAAATGTGCTCACACCTGTATAATTACCCACTTCCCATCACCTTAGTACTGACTTTGTTTTATCCATTAATATCTGGAGCAGCTTTCAGTGTGCGGGCCTCTCTTAAATTATAGGCTTTGCTACATGGCACAAGGGATTAACATCAGGTCACTGGTACTGCTAATCCCTCACAAAAAAGTGACGACGCATCACATTTCAATTTGTGCCCGACTAATACTGTTATCTTAAGAAACAGGCTTATGAGGTCTTACTGGTCCACAAACATGGCGGGCGAGTCGGGCCGGGTGGTCTCCAGGTCGGTCATAGCGTTCCACTCGTTGATGCAGCTTTGCTCTGAGGTGATGCAGCTCTCGTAGAAGCCCATCCATGTGAGAGCAATGCCCCCTGGGAAGTAGTTGTACCTGCGTGACACCTCACAGGCCTTATGGAGGATCTGCAGGGCAGACCTGCACGACACAGAGCAAAGCACACATCACCATCAGCAGGTTGGAGGTGTAATGACAGGAAGAGAGCAAACAAGGGACTTACAGTGTATTATCAACAAAGTTCACCTTTTATTTATAGCCCTTAGTCACTGTTTGACATGTATTGCGATTCTTAAGTATTGCACTTCTGCAAATATTGTTTGCTTGTTTAACACTAGACCATGGGAAAAAGTTGAATCATGCACTTCTAGAAAATGTATATCATGAGTCATATTGCTAAAAACAATGCACATCATGTCAGTCAGTCTTGTAGAGTTTTATTTAGGCAGCATCATTGCTACACTGCATAGATAAGTGGTAAATAAAATGTACGTGTGCAATAGAATGAATTAAAAATATATACTTTTTGAAGTAAACCGCTACATTTAGCTGTTCCTGCTAATCAATATATTATCATGATACTTGGGTGTAAATCAATATGTTTTTTTCCCACTTCTACTGATTACAGTCCCAAAGAGCTTTACAGGTCCACAGTTTATAGAATGACACCCGAGTGGGCAAGAAAAAAACAGATCAAAACCCGCAATAGCCAATATGGGACAAAAAAATGGGAGAAATCTTGGGGGGAAAAATGGAACAAATTGTGGAAAGGGTTATCAAAAACAAAGGGAACCCCGTCCAGGTTGGCCAGGAGGGCAATAGGTGCCAAACTGACAGAGACAGATAAGTCCAATAGCAATTCTGATGCTTGACCAGCAGATGGTGTGGGGATATGTCGGCATTTTTGAACAAACGGTGGCCCAAAACATCTTAGTGAAAGCCACATTGGAGATCTAATTCTGGATATTTGTTTATATGTTGGTATTTAACTGAACCGAGAAAAGTTTTGTTTTTGAATGTCCTCTGACTCAGTGGGTGGTGGAGTTGAATCTTCCTGCTTGGTAAAACTGGGCTTTGTATTCCCACTGACTGTGGCAGGATCCAGGCAGGCCAGAATGAGCTGAAAACTCAGATTCACTGGTGGATTAGAGTCTGCTAAGAGTCTGACGCGTGTTTTAAAGACTGCCATTAAACAAACAGTGATGATCCCAGGTATAAACCAAGAATACAGCATCAAAGTATGAATTCACTCACCACATGGCCTGCACAGATACAGGCTTGAAGACATGGGACCGCCCTGCTGTGTTTACACTGAACCCGCTGGATCAGAAAGAGAGGAAGACGGGAGGTTAGGATAAGTCCGTATGAAGAGACAGACGGGTCTGGGGATGTAAACACACAGGCTGAACTGCTTCATGGGACTATTCACGACACCAACCAGTGGAACATTCCTCCAGCACACAGAGACAGACCGTTTTCACAGGTCAGCAAGAACCAGACCGGCACAGTGGGAGCAACACGCCTGTAATTCACTCCTCTGCCACTGGCGGTCAGTAAAACTCAAAAGGCAGAAAACAAGCAAAATGCATGACTGAGCAGAAGGATGAAAGGATGCATCTGCAAGTTCATACATTTTAAAATATTAGCTCAAAGTCTGCATCAAATATAAATGATTCTATTAATGAAACTGGCTTTGTGAATTGTTGACTTTACTTAAAATAGTGGATATCACCATTTTGATGAAAGCCATTCAATTAAGAAAGAAAGAAAGAAAGAAAGAAAGAAAGAAAGAAAGAAAGAAAGAAAAGAAATAACTGAATCCGTGGGCGTCCATCCAACCATCACTTTAGGTATTAATCTGTGCCACCATTATCACAGTGCAGTCTGAAAATAGAAAAGCAGAAAAATGAAACTTACCCATCTCCATCTAAATGTATGTTCGTATCACTCCACAGTGGCAGCACCATCCCGATAGAGCAATTTTTACTGAGGACAACAAAGATTAATGAATTACATTTGGACAAAAAAACAACAACCGATCATTTTATGCTGTACTCAATGACAGGACTGCAGAGGAGAATAAAAGTACCTGTCCTTATCTGTGAAGTCCATTCCCAGCAGGATGTTTTCTTCTGTGTCTTGGCGACCGTTGGTGTAGACAACAACCATGTAGCGGACCCGGTCTGACCATCCGCTCTCCAGCCGTACAGCCTGTGGAGGAGATGGAGGGTATTTTAAGAGTCTCAGGAGAAGATTTCCAGTGTTTTCACAGTTATCATATGTAAAGTACCTGTGACTTTACTGTGTGTGTGTGTGTGTGAGCATGCATGTGTGTGTAAAAGAGAGAGAGAGGATTATACTGACCAGTTTTATGTGATCCTCAGACCGCAGGATCTTGATCATGACTTGCAGGTGTTGAGGTAAGTCACCTGAAAGTGAACCATGCAACAAAAATCATAGTGAATTTTCACATAAAAGAAAAAATTCTGAATCAGTGCACTGAGAATTCATACAAAGCTTTGCTTTGTGTTTTTGTTTCTGTGTTTCTGGTTATGCATGAAAGCCTAAATCCACATGAAACATTACATCAGTGGCACACAGCGGGTTGCAGTGCATTGCAGTGAATAGACTCTATCAAATCTAAGTTGACACTATTTCACAAACTACATTTCTTCATACGTGATGGCGAAGATTAAGATTTAAATGTTCTTGGACAATCTTAATTCAGTCTTTATCATGTATCTACTCTGCCTATTTGTTTTGTCCTATTTTGCGCTTGAGCAATATTATCTATGTAACTACACTCACAATTTATATAATAATATTTAGAGAAAAAAGGTTAGTTTGAGTAAAAGTGTGTCGAAATCTAATAATTTATACTTTAAATTGTGTTTTCTACTATTACAAGAAACATTTTTTCAGCATCAGATGATGTCGTGCTTCTGTCATGATCAGGCTTTGACCTCTAGTAATGCATTAAATCCGTTTGCTGCCAACAGAGAAGGAGTTAGAGATGTTGAAGTATCTCTGGGTTTTATTCACAAGTAAAGAGAAGAAGAGCTGTGAGACGGACCAGCAGTCAGTGATGCAGGTGCTGTGTAGCACTGTAGTGATGAAGAGGGAGGTGAGTTATTAGGTGAAGTTTTCTATTTCTCAGTCAGTCTTTGTCCTTACGCTCCGCTGTAGTCACAAGCTTTGAGTCGCGACCAAAAGAATGAGATGGATGGATGAATTTTTGCAGCATATATTGGCTTCATCACATCAGTGCAGACGTCAGCGCTGCACACCAGACGGGCCTTCCTTGATCAGGCCTTCCAAGGAAGACAGGCCTTCTTAAAACTTACAACACATCAAATTATTTTCTCTCAAATAATAAAAAAAAAAAAACTCTCTCCTTAACTTTCTTTCTTTTCTTAGCACTTCTTTCTCACGTGATTCCAGAAGTATAGTCAGAGATCTGTTCCATGACCCCTGAACGCCTTCGTAATGGCTGCTTGTAATTTCAGTGATCCAATACTTGAGCTCCCTCCCCTCCACATTCATTTTAAGTTTGAATAGGACTGTTAGCTAAATCTCTGTCGGCCTCTGATACTTTAATGAAATGCATTTTGAAACAGTAAATTGCTTTTGCATGGGGAGGAAAAATGTTCACAGGGTGGCAATTCATCAAGGCCAGTGAAGATAAATCTGAAACTGTAACCTGCCAGCTGTGCGAAGCTCAGGAGTCACCGGATGTTAAGGGAGAGAAAATATTCAGCCTCTCATACTGTGGCGGAAAAGGCAAAGCACCTGTATCAAACCAGATATTAACACAGAGGTTGAAGGGTTAAGGCTGAAAATATTGAAATGCTACTGTTTGTGAAAAAATAACTTAGCGCTCAATATTTAAAAAAAGCTATATCCTCCAGCTTCTTTTATGGCCTATTGTGACTTTATTTCCAACATTATTTTATTCTTTTATTTAATTGGGGATTGTTATACAATCGTCTGGATGTAATTCAGGACATAAAACTGGTTGGCCCAGCTCAGTGAGCTTATGTAACATCGTGGTGGGAAAGTTTAACAATTTAGAGATCCTTTGAAATTTTACCTGGCCTCTTCTTTTAACGAAAACTTAAGAATTTATTTGAGGCAAAAAAAAGCTTCATGGTCCATTTGGAGGGTCACAGAGTAATTTTTCTAATAGCTATGAATGTGTTTGACTGGTATAGAGACTTCAGTTTGCAACTTGCAGCCTTTCATAAACTAACTTCACACTTGACTTGTGAACAATGAGTGTCTGTAAAAATGGTGTTTGTACATTGTATTAGAAGATTTAAGGGCTTATTTTTAGCTTGTGTGTGATTATGATGAATCCAAATGTCACTTTGAAAGCCGGACTTTCAGACTTAATCAAACACCTGAGTTAGTTCAATTACGTTCATTATTGTAGCCAGTGTTTGCATGTGGACTCTGACTGACAACCAGATGATAAAACCTCAGGACTTAAGTGAGGTCTTAAGAAAGAACTTAAAAAAATTAGGTAAAACCAAAAACCAAGTTTAGAGGTTCCTCACTCTCTGATTTCTGACATCAATTACATTTTATTGTCACACACTTTCATTACATTGTGTTTTTCTCATATTGCAGGGTAATATAAGTAATTATGTGATTATGTGCACTTGGGATTCCTACAGGTTACATCGTCATTATATCCAACAGTGTCTGGTAATTTGAATATCTGCATCAGATATAATGTGATCAGCTGGATGTAAATATCTCAGAAGTGATTCTTTGAGACATCATGACTTGAGAGCTGACTTACACTGGTATTGGATCAAGTGACTGTCTGTTGTTCAGCTCTGGGTCACTAAAAAAACGAACCATTTCCCAGCACACATGTTAACCAAAACATGCAAGTCCACAAAGGAAAAGACACCTCAGCAAACACGACTTTGCTTTTGTGCAGCGCTTTTTTGCAGTGAACCAACGCAAGACCACGAACAAAGCTTCCTCTATATTGTTGGTGTGTGTGTGTGTGTATGTGTGTGTGTGCATGTGTACCTACCTGCATGTTTGTGGTGGGTCGGGGTCTTTGGTCCCTGTGTACTGTTGCCTTGCTGCAGGAAGAGGGCGGCTCCTTTGACCATGAAGAAGCTCTCGCTAAGGCTGAAAAATGCAGAAGAGGAAAAAAAAAATTGGTACTACTTAATTTCCAACTGTCCCACAGATGATTTTATATGCACACAGTGGAAGAAACAACAACAGAAAAACAGGTCAGTAAAAACTATCAGCATTACAGAAAACATGAAATGTAAAAGTCACAAATACAGAATTTAATCTACAGCATTTACTTATTACGTTAAACAAATTGGCAATGCACCAATTCTTTTTTCTAATTTAACAGTTAAGATGATGGCCAGAGGTCCAACTGAATGTAGACAGCATGTTATTGATCCATCCAGTTGGACTAAAAATGTATATTTATCAGTGCTTCAGCTCAGCATCGTCTTTCCTCTACACAAAAACTCGATATCTAAACTCTGAAAGTGTTCGGAGAGCCCCTTGAGATGTAGCATCTTGTTTTCAAAGGGGTCCTAGAAACACAAATACAACAAAATAAAACACACACAAACAAATAGACCTTCACAACAAAACGTACACCAACAGCTACAGACAACTCCCACGCCCACGCCCCCCTACTACAACACAAGAAAACAGTAACAATGACCCATAACATGAACTAATGACGCCTACACAAAGAGCACAAAGACACGAATACAATGAAAATGCTTGGCACACAAAATTTTAAAACATAAACAGGTTGTTACTCCTTTACAGCAGCAGGTAGACGATTTACTATAAAAGTGACATTTCTACAGCACTTATGTGTCTGCAATCTCAGGTAAATCCCAACGGACAGAGTTGTACTTTTCCACCTCCACCGCCGCACATTATTAACAATTTCTCTCTTCCACTTCACTCCCAAGTTGTCTCTTGATTCTCTTTGGTTTTCAGACACTTTTCTTATTTCTCTCTCTCTCTCTTTCTCTCTCTGAGTCGAGCTGCTTGTCAAACCTCAAACTGCACCGCTTTTCAACCAATAACATCTTACAGTGGCGTCGTTGTGGTGACACTTTATTGCAGACGTGGTGGTGCAGAAAGAGCGTACACCTAAATTCAGATCTGAATTCAGATGCAGAAAGAAAAACGACTGTCATGGCAGATTTTACAGGTTTCATGTAACTGTGAGGAAAAAACCTCCACGATGTATCACCATAATAAAAACCCTAATATATCAGTCTACTGTTTATGTATTATGCAGTCAAATGTGCAATTTCAAACTACTGAAATTATGACTGCGAGCATAATAGTTTTGTTTTAAGTCCAAGAATTGCATGCAATGATCTTAAGACAATAAAAACAAAGGGATGTGGGATGGGTGAAATCAGGAAGCCAGTCTGGGTTGCACTGGTAATTGGTCCTGGTTCGGTAAGCAGGAGGGAACTGGCGGATCATCAGTGACTGAATGTCAGCAGACTCCTGACTCAGCAACTTTTACAGCACCGTGATTTATGTCATACTTCTCCTCTGATGATGAACAAGCCCAACTTGATTAGGTCCATGACCTGTCACAATTTCGCTTTGTGCCCCATCCATCCATCCGTCCTCTGCAGCCTGCCTCCCTCTCCAACCTGTGCAGGATTCACCAGCTCCGGGGTCACGGCTCACGTCCCCGGGGTGCCCGCTCTCACAGAACAGAGGGGGGCTTTGTTTAGGCTCGGCCTTGCTCCCCTCTCTAACCACCACACACAAAGCCTGGTATGACTGAGTGGGACCATCACAAGGCCTTTTGTTTCAGCTCTCCTGTTATATCATTATTTCTTTTCAAATTCCTCCAGAAGAGAGTGGTGACAATGACAGAGTGACTTCAACAGAAGACCTGAGGATGATGTGCAGTAACATAAACCTTCCTCAAATATATTTGGGTCACACTCATAAAAATTCACAATTTAGTGACAAGAGAACAGTTTGCTGATTTCCAATGTCTGTTACATCTTCAAATTCTTCAAAAAGTTCAATCATAAAGTGTTTTCCTGGGAAAAAACCTCTGCAACTATCTGGTTAATAAGAAAAATGCAGCTAAATTGAATAGAAATCATAACTCCTTAAGCCTAAAGCATGACATGATGAATGTAGGTTGCGCATTCTGCTGTCATAAGAAAAGATATACCATTCTTTTTATCTACTATACACAAATAAAGCTTTTAAATTCATTTGGGTTGAAGCATTTCTATATAAAATCTCCAACATTGAAATTTAAGATTGTGGCATCAATTTAATATCAACACAATGTTAAATTCACCTAATCACACTGTAATGATGTCACCATTGAATAAACTTTAGCCACCAGTTCCAGATATCCTGTCCTGATGGTAAGTGTTAAATTACACCTCTGTTTTCTTATGTGATGCTGTGAGAACTTACATAAGACAGATCTCCCTCCGAGTCAGGGCGGCTTTCTCCATAAAGTGAGGCAGCATGTTGAACATGGCTTTCTGTGAGGGTTTCACCACCAGACGCATCCTGCTGGCTACCCAAAGACTGTCTAGAGTCTCCTTAGAAAAATCTCAAATGTTCTAGTCTCCTCCAAAAATCCTTCATCTTACAGCATGTATATGACAAATCATATACAAGCAAAGGCCACATTAAACTACTTTCAGTCGAATTTAGCGATACAAAACATGTCACCAGCTTTTGAGGTCTCTTTTTCTTGCTAACAGCAGCATATTTTTTGTTAAACCCGTCTAGTCATTCATCCGGTCTAGTCTGGTGTGCCCTTCTCTCTTCCTCCCACAGCTCTCCTTTCCATCTGGGTCTCGAGGATCCGTGTTCTCTGTGTCCGCGCTGCCCTGTCTGCTCCCTACGCTCAAGCAGCAGCTTATCTCCCCTTCACAGCGCGTGCTTGAGCAATCGGCTCTCCCTCCGCAACAGTCTGCCACAATGCCATCATTCATGCGCGGGGTGTGTTGGTTGTGCTGGGTGGCAGGGAAATGTTACTTGGCATCGGTCTCAAAGTTAATGGCTGTATGGGCCTGTTTGACATGCAGAATCCTGAATTAAGCATCTCTGATGATGAGTTGCAGAGCCAAAAGAAACATGTCATTCATTGAGACGCTCCAGACAAAGCATGACACGACAGGTTCAACTCTGCGTGACCTACGCACCCAGTGAACACAAAGACGACTTCTCTGCCAAATCTTTGCAGACGCAAAACTTAATAGTTCTGAAGTCATAATGTTTAAAGGAATGCTGGGTGGTCAAGAAAAAAGAAAAGGCATATTATGTAATCTCTATGTTAGGCATGTGAATCTAGGAAATATGACATATGTATATATACATATGATTTATGTACAGATACTGAAAGATGTCATGTTGTTTGCTGTTGTAAGCTGTCCCATTGACAGAAGTATCACTTCATGTTTATCCATCTATCTATTTATCTATCTTTATACACAGTGCATACATTCCCACTTCCAGTCATGGGGTCAACTCTGTCATTACCTGTTATATAACTTTGGCTGTTGTGAATAGTTTTCTCTCTGAGAGAGCTGTGAAAATCCAAGGGCCTTTGGAGGATATAATCTGGATCAGGTTTCTGCCTGACGTATACTATACGGCCCTCAGAGGGAAAGAATCGCTGAAATCACTGAATCCTCAGGACTGAAGACACGACAAGCATCTGGTCAACTGCCAAAACAGACTTTTCAATAATCAATTCTGCAACTATCCCTGCCTGCTGTGTGGTTCTTGGTGTTTGCCAGAGTCACTGCATGCAGCTCTGAAAAGCTCTGACAATCTCTGCAAAAGAGGGTGAATTTACTGAAAATGCTGAAATGCTCCTTTATCCAGGAAGAATATAAGATTTTAACTGCTACTGCCTATCAATCCTTGCCAACCTTGTGTGCTTTCTAAACCCAACTGGCAGTGCTGTAAGACTGAGTGTGCAGCCAGCATAAGGCCTGCAAAAACATGACCAAATACGCCTTATCATCTACAGCCCATAAGAAGAAAATCTAATCTTGAGCCAAGTGAGCCTCAAAAATATTTCATGACATCAACCTTTTTTTTCCCATCGTCCATATGTGCAACTATAGTAATTTCTAACTCTCATATGCAAAGAAACTCCTAAGTAGTACAACATACAGTAAAGACTTGGTCACTCCTCATCTTCAGCCTTGAGTCAAAAATAGCCAGGAAGGTGCTGAATGCTAACTCATAACAAGCTAGGAGACGTCATATGTAGTTAGAAGCAGGCCTAGCCAAGCCATCAAAGTAATATACAAAATATTAAAATTCTTTATAAAACTAACAGGCATCTGGTGAAGAGAAGCTGTAATTGAGCCATTTTGATCCTGTGATTCTGTGCATTTGATGGCAGTGTTATTTTACACAATTTGGAGCTGTGCCATTGCTTGTTGACAACAGAGGAGCAATGTTTAATTTACTTAACAGGATGAGTAAGAGTTGTAAAGTCGTTACTGACAATGCTGCCAGCATTGATTGTTGCTAACATTAGCCTACACCGGATACAGCAAATATGTCTCATTTTTAGCTGAATAGCCCTTTAAAGAATGAAGAGTGCTGTTAAGATTCTGGATGAGATATATAGGTAGTAATATAAGAGATTTATATTTTCTTCCATCCTTTTTTGATATAATAAGCTGAAATCTGAAAATAAAAATGACCTTGAGCCCTCATTCTCTTCTGGGACATTCACTCATTGCTTCTCCAGTCCTGTGCAGTGATTCTAATTAAAGCCACAGTACCAAACTTTTATGTATAAATAAATGTTTGTTACACTCAACCTAATGCCAAATGTATTCACACAATGAAGATTAAGCCCATCACCCACTGATAAAACTCCCTACATTTTGCACTGTCACAGATACTGCAAAGCTGGTATCTGTGTAGACATTCTTCTGCACAACTGCCCTTTAATGACGTGTTTAACATCAACTACACTTCCTACTGGAACTGTAGAATTTAAATGATAGCAGTGCATTTGTTTTTTCTTTGCAGATAAAGACTAAAAGGCATTCTCCTGTGCAATACGGAAATTTGTTTTTCAAGCAGTATTTATGTTTAGTGCCACAAAAGAGGAGACAAATCACACAGAACTGGAAAGGTCCAAACTGTTTAACACTAATGACAGAGTCAAGATGCTCAGGGTACAGAAACCCACCGCACTGATTTCCTTACGGCACTTGACATCCATCCACTGACATTCTCAAATCTTCAGCAAAACCCAACAGAGCTCAACACATAACTTTCCAGCAGTCACTTAAAGTGCCACCAAGATGGGACAGGAATTTTCTTCCACACATTTAACCAATTTCTGTTTGCAGCTCCTTGTAATGTCAGAACATCTTACCTCTGATTATTTTTTCGGTCATCTTCACTTCCGAAATCCTGAAAAATAAAAACAGGGCAGAGAGATAAATATTGATTATATTGATTAATAAACAGAGATATTTAACAGTTCTTCACAGATTCTTTTCACTAGACACCACTGGGTGGTCGCCACTGTTTACATACATAAATACATTTTACAGTAATTAGTAATCAACATTTCACAGACCCTTAATGAACTCTACTGACTTCTCTCTGAGTTTTTGTTATAAAGTTCTCAGTTTACAGGATGCATGTATCTTTATGAGAATCCACAAGCTGAGTTGCGGGAATACTGAAACTGATCCTGACTCATTTGTATCCAATGACTACATATGGCAGGAAAAGTATTTACATATGAAGCCACTTGCTACATAATGCTAGTATGCAAACGTAGCTACAACATGATGTAATGCAGGCCATATGAAATAATAAACCATGAAAACTTGGCCCTGAGAAAGGCTAAGGATAAACATTACATGGTTTTATTTTAACAGTGCAATGACTGAGAATCACTTAAATGCATTATGGCAAAAAGTCTCTTGAGTGCAATGAGGTACTGACACTTTACAAAATGTAATATTGCACAAATCAAAAAGGACCAATGGTGTTTTAAGCCACTATTTAGCAAAGTGGGACCTTGTACAACAAAAACACTCATCAAATGGAAGGAAAGCAACACAGAGGACAAATTTAATAATTAAGTGGACCTTGATGCATTTATTTTTTTTAGCCCTTGGGATGCAGGTACAGTTTACAGTGCCAAAGCGACAGTGGATGTTGAGGATTGTGCAAATCTAGCTAAGTATGCCACTGCCCCCTACTGGTTATATCTTGTCAGAAAGGGCACTGGGGTTGATGTGGCGAAGGGTTGCAAAATTGTCTCCCTCCTCCCCCCACCAGCTTGTTTGGCTTTAATTGTGACATTCATATATTCCATCTGCCAAGTGCCAGTGGGAATAGTTGCAGTGATCAAACACCCCTTCCTCTACTATGAGATTATTTTCCCTTTCTGCCGGGGAACATGGTCCGCCATTTTCCGAAGTTAGGCTGCAAAGTGTGCTGTGTTACAACTGCATGAGAGTCTTTGGCGATATGTCCACATGTGGTTCGAAGGTAGAGCCTACATACATAACAGCTGGGTTTAGAAACTGGTAGAGAGCAGTCAATGTTGATGTACTGGAATCTCAACCTGTAGATACAAAATAATCCAGTGGCAGAAAGCAGGAACAGAGAGGACACTGTGTAGAGAGAATATTCAGCTCGATTAAGTTCTTGGCTAAACAGGGAGTTCCCTTGAGAGGTCAGGTTCAACTTTTAAAAGCAACAGCAGAAATGACACTAGCCTAGAAAAATGAATCGAGAAATCCTACAGAGATAAGCTCAGCTAGACAAAATAACATTTATAATGACTAATTTCATTGTTGGAAAAAAGAAAATCGCATCATATCCCTTCCTGTGGTTAAGTTCTCAGTTATTATTGATGCCACTCAAGGTATCTCAGGCAAACAGCAGGAATCTATACTTGTATGGCCTAACCTTCCTTTGGACAAGCTCACATAAAGGAAAAGTAGCCACTTGCTGTCCACCATGGGGAGAAATGTGTTTATCTCACTGCACAAAAATCTATCAGCCTCCATCGTCATCTGGGATGCTTCAGCTGGGAATCCTTGTTGGAAAACATCTTTCAGCAGATCACAATAAATGCAGACATGTCATACCACTCTGTTAAATCTCTACAGCCAGCAAGGTTGGCTGTTGGAAGATGTGATTTAAGGGTATGAGCTAATGTTGATCACAAGTTCATCACCTTCTGCAGCAACAAAATACCCAAGACAAAACAGTTCTGGAGCTCGAGCTGCAAATGAAGTTGTTGGTGAGCTTGAGTGACTCAGAATCTTCCTTGTGAGGAGACAATAAACCATCGCTGGTACTGTAATGAGGGATGCTGTTCACGCTCTCTCTGTGTTAAGCGTAATGACGATGCACTGCATGTTAAATCTGAGAAAGTGCATCACAAAGTTGAGGCCCTTCAGGTAGATTCAACCAATGTTCCAAAAATTTGACCACCATCAAAGAGTTCTGCTGCCAGAGCTGACCGATGTTCAGATTACAGAGATGTTTACACAGGATCTTCTGCACCTGCAAAAGTTGGAGAACATGCTTCTAACTGGTCACATCCTTACAGACCAATACCCAGAGTTCAACAGAAATATTCTGTCACTGCAGCTTCAAATGTTGGTGAAGAAAGTTCCATCAAAATTTGTGCAGAGGCTTCTGAGATCATCCACGGCTTAAAAGTGCCTCACTTGCAAGTGGATTACTTATGGTTGTTCCTGTTTTCCTCTTGCTAAGTACAGAGGAGATTCAGTGCACTTTGCAGGTTGAAAACACTGCTGAGGTCAACAATGTCTCAAAAAAGACTGACCCATGTGGCTGTATGTCATGTGCACTGAGAGGAAGTTGACCAGCTGGATTGGATATAAATTTGTTAGACTTGCTTTGGCAGGTAATGAGAGGCGTATGGCCTGCTTTGGTTTTTTGATTAGTTATCGGGCCCAGCTCATCAACAATCTGATTTAATTTTTGGGCTATTCAGGTTGGGCTATTTATTTATTTATTTATTCATTAATTCATTTATTTATTTTCATTTTGACCTCAGTTCAAAAAACTTTAGAGTGAAGAGTGTAATTTCTTGATTTCAATATAAAGTGCACATGCCATGCTATATATTGATTGTTTTGAGAATAATGTGCTGCCTTAATATCTTTCAGTAGATTTTTATCACTAATTTGAAAATCATTGGAAACATTTACATTAGAGCTTTTGAAAATAGAGGACAATGAAAGCAAGTACACGCAGTGCGTTATGATGTATTTAATTGTTGTAGATGTAATATCTAGTATGGCCTGATCTCTGGTTCCAGGTCCCAAAGACCAACTATCAGATGGACAGTTCATTTTAATCATGAAGTGTCAGGCTTCTCACAGATTTGGTTTGGGGTTTAGCTCCTCTTTAACCTGTGGAGAGAAAACCAAATGTATCCAGTTACTTACCTGTCCAAAACCCTGTGGGGGGAAAAGTAATTGAAGGTTTTATTACATCATGTACCTAATGATTTACCTTCCAGTCTGACCTTGTGAAAAACTTCATTATTGCAGCTTTAAAACTACTCTGTTCATACTGTATAATACTGTACATCAGGACTGACTATCAGGACTATATGTCAACATTTTAACATGAAATATTTATCATGATGTAGACTGATTTAATAATTAGTCTGCCATTTATTATGGTTCAGTCTATGCCAATCCTATCTAGGTGGAATGATTTTCCATAACTTCTTACCAAATCTTCAAGTATTTTACTCAGCTGTTTGATAGTTATCTCATATTCCCTTTACTATTATTTAACCTATATAACCTGCTCTATTTTGAGTGACATGGATGAGAGTAAATTATTCCAAAAACATAATCAAAGACGCTTAAAAAATTTATTCTGTTAGTGGCACACTGATCATATAAAAGATTCTTTTCACTGAAAAGGGTAATGATTATTTTTCTTACTTTATTTGATAGTCACAGTAGAGACAGACAGGAAAGACGGGTCAGAGAGAGGGGATACCAGGCACTAAAAGCCTTAGGACAGATTCAACCCAAGCTGCTCCAACAAGGACTAAGCTTTAATGACATGTGGTCCAGGTGGGCCATAAAATGCTTGTTTACAGCCAAATTTTGACAAAGTTTCTCTAGGTACATGCCTCTGAACCCTCTGAAGGAATCTTGCATTCCCCAAATGGAAAAATTACTCCTGTGTCCTTGCTTGTCAGTACTGTGATCGTATCTGCTATGGATGTCCCACAAAGTAAAGAAACTTGGGTCAGTGGGACGCCTGCAGATGGCACAAGCCTAAATGAAACACATCTGAGTCATGTGTGACTTCTTGGGTCCTTGTTGGCTAATCTTGCATTACCTGAATGGAGCTGTGATGGGATGTGTGATCACCTGGGGGGAATGCCACCCATTTTAAAAATTCACATATTCTTATTCCTGCGCCATAAGACAGCTAAGCCAATACTTGAAACTGGAGTGCTGACCCTTGAAGTTGTGATGTCACTGGGATGTAAAATCCAGCACTACTCAAAAGACAACAAATGAGACATTGCTGCTGGCCCTTAAGATTTTCAGTGAGCTCCTAGAATCTTAACACAGCGTTCTGTCTTTCTCACACAGATTTGTGTGTGTGTGTGTGTGTGTGTGTATGCATGCTGCTTTAAATCATTTTGATGCTATCACGTGCCTGGGAGGTCATCTTCTTTTTTTTTACGTTTGTTCTCCATGCAGAAAAGTAGAAAATGTTTAAACTTTTGCCAGGAATGCTTGGGGCACCTTGCAGATCCTTTGTCATTATGTCCAATCAGCTTGGAGTTGGTTACAATGTCAAACCATCAAGCTAGTCAGGCAGAAATGGTTAATTCTGGCAGTGTATACCCACCACTGTTTATGATACTGGGTTCATATGAGCATAATTTGCAAAACAAAAGAGATGTCTGGTTGCTTGTAAGCCTCATTACAGGTATTGATGGTAAGTCTAGGTGAAACAATGGAATATTGTTCAATTTGTAAAACCATGTAAGTTGCAGCCAGTGTATTTTGCTATATATGCAACCACATGCACCTAAATGTTTTTAGCATGTGAGCAAAAAACTGAATCTGAAAGTCAGCGCCCTATTCATTGTCTATGGCATTTGTGATGTGATGGCACTCATCCCACTGCCATCACAAATTCGGTTGTTTTCCTTAATTTCTATCTTAAGACCGGCGCAAGTTCACAAACAGTGAGTGCGCTGTCCTGATGCAAAGAAACGACAGGCTTCTTAAAATGGGTGGCGTTCCCCTTTAACATCCCTTTACATTGAGGTTGCATTACAGCAAATACCAGCCTACGCGAAGGGAGTACAACCTGGATGCAAGACAGCAGTGTTTGCAACAGCAAAATTACCGCTTTGTTCTAGATAATCATATAGGATTTTGCTTACAAATCCATAGGCATTGGCAAAGCGCACACATAAAGCACACACATTGTCTAATGTCACAGTAACTGGCTGTAAACCCTATATGGGACGTGACGACTCCCAGGCGCATCCTCGGTGCTTCCACCGCCGCGCTGCAAACACAAGAAACGACCCCGGCCCTCGTCGGTTTGCACTTACCTCCCCCGCATTAGTGGTGGCCGTGCTGGCCGAGGATGCTGCACTGGGGGTGGGGGAGCGCTGCAGAGTCACCAGGGCCATGGTGGGAAAACGAGGATAGGAGTCCTTGTGGTGGGGAGGGGACGCCTATCCGGGAAGATGCGCCGAGACGGTCTCTGTCACCGGGGAGAAAACGCCAAGTCAGGGTGTCATCAAACAGCACCTGACTCCAAATCCCCCGTTTTCCCGGTGTGTCCTGCTTTGTCCGTGCGCTGCGCTTACTGGGGTCCTCATGAGCAGCTTTGATTATGCTGGTAGCGGAGATTTCCTCCGTTTCATCGCCCGAGATATCATTGCTAATGCGCAGACAGACAAACAAAACACGGTGCAGGTTGCAAGCGGGGCAGAGATGACATGCAGCTTTGCCGGATGCCTGTGATTGGCTGGCCTAGTTTGCGTGTGCGCTGTCATTGGGCCAATGTTGTCAAGGTGACTGGCCAGATATCCCCAAATACAAATGTGGATGAAATAATAATTCTACCAGCGCTGTGAAACGCAAAAACACAAAATCGACATTATTTAGAATGATAATCGCACTGCACGCGCGTTTTGCATCGCTGCCCATTGCAGAATTTTATTTCAATGACAAAATGAAATTCATGTAGGTTATATCCCCATCAACTTATTGTAACTCTGGCAAACTGGCTTCATATTCAAAAAGTGAGCGCAAGGAATAATTTAAAATAAATTTATTAAAAATATATTTTTTTATTCTCAGTCTCTTCGAGGAACATTTACACAGGGTCAAAGGGTCATTCTAAAATCCATACTTGTCAAGCAGTTCAGGCATAGTAAATCTTTTTCCTTAAAGTGTCACCCCGCTGCTTCTCACAAGGAGCAGCAGGAATATAGAATAGCATCACAGGGAGCCAAAAATGCCACCACAAATGCAGTCTCAGTTAGCGGTGTGCTGCATATTATTGTAATGCCCCTTTGGGGGGACTCCACAAGTGTACTTGTGTTCTCATTACACATGGGTGGTACCCCATGTAATGAGACTGTCTCCTTTCTTGTCTTTCTGCTCACTCATCATGGCACTATGGCGCAGGCGATTCAGTCCTGTAAAGTATGGCAATCCGGGAGGTGATGGCTGATGTTTAAGATCCTCTCCCTCCTCTGTGTTTACCCAGCTTGTTCTTCTTGGTCGTTGGATCCATAGCTGGTGTGTGAAGTATTTGCGGCACCATTTGACTGGCTTGTTCCGGACGTCTGTCCCGTCAGTTTGGTGGACTCTTGCAGACCCTTGCCTAATGTCTCAATGGGCAGAAGCAAAGACGCTCCAGCAGCCAGCAGGGAGCAGCCACAGTACACAGCCAGGGTCAAATACACCGACGTCCTGAGAAGAAGCTAAAAGACAAAACATCATCAACTGAGGAGCCTTGCAGAACCAACATCACAATTAAACCCATTAAAGATATAAATTCCCATAAATTCCCAGTTTGACATATATAAAGGTGATCAGACTATGTATTTCATATTTTATTGTGTTGTTATATTTTTTCTCCCACTATACTATCATTTATGTCCCTGGTGGATTGCATGTTTTCTTTAAAACATTCCACCTATCCTCATCACAGGCAGTATTGTATGATATTGGATTTTACTGATTGACATGTCTGACTAACTGCACATTTTGTTGCATGTCGGGTGTTTTCACATCATGTGGCTCTATTTCTGAGGCAGTGTGTGAGCAAAGTGTGGCTACATTTTTTATCTTGTGCTAAATTTGCTGGTGGTCATGACTTCACTTATTAGTGACCTAAGTTACTAGATTAGGGAACAATGCGGCCACACCGGCCCTCCCTTCAAACAGGCTGTGCTTCTCTCTGTAACTGATCTCACAGTTGGCCACACTTTTGAATGATCCCTCCCTACAATATATCCCACCCAAGATCCAGCTTCAAAAGAAAATACATCAAAATAAGAGACCAAGTTGCTTTCAAAATGGCATTTCATTGTAACTTTAAAAATTCAAACACATTGTTCACTGCTGTGTACCTGTGCCACAAAGGGAGTCAGCAGCGCTCCCACCCTGCCCATCCCACTGCTCGTCCCCAGTCCCAGTGCTCTTGATGCTGTAGGGAACACCTAATGAAAGGGAGGAGAGGACATTTTGAGATAATAAAATGATCCCAGAGAATATATGTTAAATACATGTGGTATAATGGGACTCACCTCTGGTGTGTAAACATATGTTGCTTGGAAGCCTCCTGTGATGAAGGCTCTGGCAGCAAAGATGAAGATTGTGAGAGCTATCCTGTACAAAGAGAGAGATGGAGGGAAAGAGAGAGAGAGAGAGTCAGAGACTTAATGTTTTAACGAAGTTGTTCCAAAAGTCTGCTAATATGTGAAAATAGCAAAAAAAAAAAAAGAGACTTGCCTGCCAATACAAGCGAACAAAGGAAGAAGACACAAAGAAAACATGATGAAACACAATGCTATGCTTTTCCTCCTGCCGATACGGTCCACCACGAGAAGGGCTATGAAAAGTCCTACAATGAAGATGAAGAACAAAGAAACAGTAAACATGTCATCTCCTATGCTGCACTGACCAGTATTACCATTAAATAACAATTAAGATCAAGCAGCAATAACCAGTACCTTTAATTTATACAAGCTCATTCTTCTATGGCTGTATAAATTTTGGTGTTGCTTGGTTAAAAAAATGCTGCAAATCTAATGTTCATGGTCATAACAGCAGATATGTAGAGCATAAATACTGTAGAGAAAAATCTCCACTGAGGTAGACAATAAAGTTATTTCAATTTCAATTTCAATAGCTCAATGCATGCAGAGAATTGCATGCCATTCAAACATACAGGTTTGGAGATCTGACTTGTTAATATTTTTTGTTTTGGCTTGTTTCATGGAGCCACACAGGGCCAATCAGAATATTTCTGTAAATGTGGAGATGCAGCAGCAAGATCCACTATTTTCCCAATAAAATAATGAGACCTGTAATATCTCAAGTATTGTATGTGATGAACAAATGAATAAACAGATGAAAAAGCGCCCCCTTTGGATCAATCACTGTATTGGTCTGAAGAGTCCCTGGCATGAAGGTCATTATCTTACAGGTTCAATTATCCAACACAAAACAACAAATGTCAATAGGCAACATTTCACCTGGGAATTCAGCCAAAGTGGTCCACAAAAGGTCTTTGTAGTCCGCTAATGTCAAATATTTGCATTCCAGGTCACAGCTTGGGTCATTCTTGGCCCCTTGGGCCACTATAAGGAAAGAAAACAGTTGTATTTTAACTCACAAATATTCTGATAAATTTCAAAATCCGTACTACACCCATGATCCCAACCGTTTCTTACCACCACATAAATCTCCAGCTTGGAACAGCTCAGTGGTCAATAGGACTATCCCAAAATAGGAGAAGGCATTTGCAAACCTGTGGATAAAACAGCATGATATACAACAGATGAAGTCTTTAATACACTAGTTGAGAAAAACTTAAGCCCCAAAAATTATAAGAGGTAAATAGAAAAACCCATGATTTATTCAGTCTAACCATATAAACCACAGGAGAAGCGTAGTCTTGCGATACTGAGGAGTGAACAGATCACTGATCCTTCCACGGTCCTCCTGTAAAATAAAAATGACAAAAATGACTATGATGACAGCATTTTTCCTCACATCAAGCACTGATATATTATATTAGACAACATCTCCCCACCACATGCAAATGATCCACACCCTGAACACCTTACATCCATGACCTCACCTGCTGGTTGGCGATCAGAGTCCCTTTAGGCAAGGACTTGCCATTGTCAGCTGCAATGCGCTTTAATGTTGCCACTGCCTTTTCCCTGTTCCCTAATAGTACATCAAAACGAGCACTTTCAGGAAGCCACTGTGTAAAATCCGAGACACAAAAGCACAACATCCAAAGGAATGCAACACTGCGTCACAGGGTAACAGTCAGCTGAGAGATGCATTGATGTCACTGAACCTGAGAGACACTTACAGGGCACAGGAAAGCAACGATGAGCATCGGGATAACGGACAGGCCGAGCAGCCACCGCCAGCCGAGCGTGGGCATGATCCATATGGCCAGGAGGACCTCAAACACAGCACCGATTGCCCAAAATATCTGACACACACACAAACACACACACATAAGATGCTGCCTACCAAAAACATGCATTAACACCGAAATAAAGTAATTAATAGACTGTCAAAGAAGAATTTTTTAACTTTGCATCAGCTTTCTATCCGATATGGTTACAATTAGGTTGATACTAAGTTGATGCTAAGTTAAATAAAGTGATACCATATAAAGTTTTAATCACAGTACCTCGATCAGCATGATGCAGATGCCTCTCGTCTTTATTGGGAGGAACTCTGAGTACAGTGTCACCCTAAAAAGAGAACGCTTGGCTTCAGATATTTTGGAGGTATGAGCACGTATGATGCTGTACATTTTACAGTAATAAAAGACACAGTTGTTTGGAGATAATCATAATTCTGGTCTAACTAGCTTCAACTCCCCTCCAGCTGTTGGTTGAAGGTGGTGGTAGAGAAACCTGTGACAATGTCTGATCATTACATTGTACTGTTTGCCAGACATAAACACAGGCAGGCAACATGGTACAGTGTACAACAGGACAAACAAAAATGTTAATTCCCAAAACGTTTCTACAAAGTGCCATTTATTTTCGGGTTTTGCCTGCACATTTTACAAATTTAATCAACTGAAACATTTGCACCTGTTGACATTTTCTTTCAAAATCCTCCCATCTCATCAACACCCATTTCCACGTTAGATGCTATCACTGTTGAAAACATCAAAGAAAGTCCACAGGCTTTGGAGGGTCAAAGAGTCAAAGAGTCAAGAGTCGCTAACATGTCTAATTTTTGGTTTATCCATGATCTGACAGCTTTTCCATTTATTTTGCAATACTTTGCACAGCTGTGCACAGACAGGCAGGCAGGTGGCTGGAGAGGAAACAAGGAAGTGCTAAAGCTATGGTCAAAGGTGTGTCAAAACTGTTTGCATAACTTCACTCACATCTTTCACTGACCTATCACATTACAGGGCATATATTCAATATGTTGAAAAGACATGCTTCAGTTGATTTTAGGAATGGTTTTGGAGTGCTAGCTGGACTTAGAGGATTGTATTTGCCAGCCAAGCAAGATCTTCCAAATCTGCATTGCACAAATTTCTTTTTTTGGATGTCAATGTGTTGTGCAGTTTTCCCACAGTAATTGTTAAGGTTTCATCTTGTCCCAAGTGGGAAAAAAATAGAGAATAAAATGGTGAACTTACGACTGAGGAACTCCTCCGATGCCAAAGCCTACTAAACCCCGCAGGACCAGGATCCAGCCGTACGCTGGAGCGAAGGCGCTGAGGAGGCCGTAGTACAGAGTCCATATCACACATAACGTCACACCCTGTTTAACAAAGAAACGCACACAGAGACAAAACCAGCAGCAGCTTGAATCACACGATGTCAGATGTTCAGGGTGTACAAAAATCAACGACAGTTAAATATGAAAATCCAAATATATGAGACTCACAATTTTTCTGCCGTACTTGTCAACAACATTCCCCCACAGAGGGGCACTGAGCCCCATCCCAATGAACACCACCTGAAAAAAAGAAGTGTTTATACAATGAGCAAATTTATGAGCACACACTGCAAAATCTACAAGCTGTAAAATAATATTGTACCACCAATTATATCACGGCTGTGAGGACAGATAGTGACTTTACCGATGTGATGAGAGCCACCTGGAAGCCTGGCAGCCTCCACTCACAGTGCAGCTGGGGAGCCAGGATGCTGAGGATCATCATCTCCATGGCGTCTGCCATCTAAGGGAACAGAACATCGCGCATTTAGCCGAGCAGCGGGCAAACAGAGAAGAAGCATTTCCAAGCATATTTGGATTCTTACCCAACACAGGCCGGTCACAACGGAGAGTTTCCACTGGAACTTCCCAAAGCCGATGGCCTCCACGGCGTCCTCCACCGTGAAGGTACCTGAGGAGGGACAAGGCAGGTGATGCTGGAGGAACCTGGACTTGTCGGTCCCATTTCTCAATTCCATGAGCATGAAAAACTTTGTACCAACCAAAAATCATTATAAAACATGACCTACTGCCATTATATTGAAACCCCAGATAATAAAAAGTAAGCAAAGAAAATATTAAGCCCTAATAATGATTTCAAGATAGGAGGTAATCTGATGCAGGTTGTTGATTCAATCGTAGTCCATGAGGTTCAAAGTAGATCCGGCGATCCACTTATTTACACAGGCACACTCTCTTCGTCATGGCGGTTCAACCCAAACCACCTGAGAGAAACCTGGATGCAGCCAGCCTCTAAAAATACAATCACTGCCACTTCACTGACTGTATCAACAGCTGAGCAGCTCACCTCCTCAGCTCACGTGCATCTTGTGCGCCCACTTTCTTAGTTTCTTCTCAATTTTAAAATTACAGTTGAGACAAAACTCCTTGGTTTTGAAATTTAATGAACCAGAACTAATTTCTACTAAAAAAAGCAATCAAAAAATTAAGTGCAACACTGTGACAGATATCAGGTTTAGAGAAACTGGAATTGATCTGCAAACCTTCAGAGTTATTGGTTCCATTTGCAGATCTATTAGATCCAGGTGAAGGTGCCGGATTTTGACCCTGTGAGTCAGATCTTCCTGTGGTTGTAGTGCAGATCTCATAGTCTGTGCACTGATCCTCATCGTTCTGACCCGTAATGTCTCCCTCACCTCTGAACGACACCACACTGAAAGAAGGTATTGGGAATTGTTAATGCTGATGGAGAGAGTCTGATGTTAGATGTATTATATAACACAGGATAAAAATATTTTAGCCCAAGACTGCAGCTACCATGAAAATACCATATCACTCAAAGCAACCTATCCAGTTTGCCTTTCCTTTCTTAGGCATTTCCTCATTTAAAAATAGCTTAGTTCCAACTTATCATGACATCTAGTCTTGAAAACAGTCCTGTGAAATGTTTCAAAAATGAAAATATTTTGTTCCTGTACCTTATTTCAGGGTCTCTCCATTTCTTATAAGATATCTTAGTTGTTTTGCCCCAGTTGTTCATGTCAGTAGAGCTGAGAGTTGTGAATTCCAGCACTCGCACACAGGTGTTGTTGAGTTGGCTGAACCTGCCTGTGCACTGATCTCAGATTGCAGTGCGACGCCCAGGAGGAAGACAATACAGTGTGTGAGGAAATGGGTGGAGTCAAACCGGTAAACAAACACCACCTGTGTGCTAAATACAGCAGCGATCCAACAGAATGCAAAGACTTACAGGTCATACAGCGACTTTTCACTTGGGCAAAACAAGCTGGTCAGATCTACTGGCTTTTCTTTCCAGACAGAAATGAATTTAAATCAAAACTATCTAAGAGGCTGAAAAACTGGAAACAGAAAATCAGTTGAGACGCCGCCTGTGTGCATCATTACAGCTAATGTCAACATAATCAAACCAAATATAATAAAAAGAAAAAAAAATCTCAGCTGACACCAGTTGAACAACTGATTTATTTGGCCTTAACCTGGTTATGTGCAAACATTCAAAAGTGTTTGTTATGCCACATTCTGTTTTTTTTACCCTCTGTTGTGTTTTAAGGTATATTTACATTTCAGTGTAAATATATTTTTAATTTAATTGTAGATATAATGAAAACAAATATGGATTTATAATATGAATACACTATATC
>OMLF01022556.1:17021-34100 GCA_900302615.1 Holocentrus rufus
AGATTGTGTGTGTGTGTATATATACACACACACACACACACACACACACACACACACACACACACACATGCACATATAGAGAGAGAGAGCGAGAGAGAGACTCTAATGTGTAGTTATCACTGCCTGCAGAACTTTTTACCAGCAATACTACCACTTGTAAAATCCCATTAAATATTATGAAATATATACAATATTATGAGTATAATATTATTTGTCGTTAGGGTAGGTGATTAGACCTTACAAATTCTAATCTAGTATCAAGGATCTAACAACTGGGATTTAAAAATGAGGAGTGTTTTTGAAAGAGGAAGGTCCTATGTTGTCGACTGGGGAAATTGCGAAATATTCTGCAAGATAATGTATGTGCAAGACGGAGACAGAAAATAAAGTGAGTCTTGCAGATTAAACAGGATTAGACCTGAACAGTGCCTGGATAATTCATTAGGTGGGGATACTGCTGAAGTGAAACTTCATCAATAGGAGGGCTGGTCTATCCTTTAGGGAAGGCAGGGAAAAAGGAACAGCCCAGCTTCCGCGGCGCTGCCTTTATATAACTCCAGCACAGGTAAGTGTTTTCATTCCAGAGTTTTTAGACTTAAGCGGGCTTTGAACATGCACATGTATCGGATTTATCTTCTTTCCTGACTATTTACAAACACTTTGTCGGAAAATGAGGTTTGGCGATTAAAAAAAAAAAAAACTGTTTCGGACAACAGGCTGACAGATTAATCCAGGCAGTCGCTATTAAGAGTGTCAGGTTACGGTTTGCACTTTGCAGTAGCCGTTTATCTACTCGATCCCCATGTATTTAGGCTGTATTCAGTGCTGCTATTAATACCGAAACTCAAAGTTTACAGTTAATTCTCAAAAAAACAAACAACACAATCCTATTCATTTAAAGCTATATTTTTCGAATAGACTGTTAGTGCCTATAAGAATAAACCATAAGATGATAAGCCAGAGAAACAAGTATAAAGCACGATAAACTCGGTATAGCAGCTCAAACACACTGGACGTCCCCACAGTCAGTTATTCTAGGAAACATGGTGCAGCATCGCCCCCTACCACAGTACACCCACCCTACTTCAGTTAGTTGTTTTTTGTTTTTTTTTTAATTTAGTGTGAACACTTTAAGGAAAATAACAGACGGCATGATGCACACTTTCTACAGGGATTTTGTTTTTCAAAATTGAATTAAAATAATAATTACCTTTTGTAAACTATTGTTCAGTGCATTCCAGAGGTTATTTCGGGCTGTTCTCCAAGTGTTGTATACCATTTCAGTTTGATTTCCTACATTCTGCAAAGCAACCTATACCCCTTACTCAAGAAACATTTGGTGCTGCAATGCATCATGGTGTCTCCCGACTACTTTCAGTGAAGAAAGTGGTATCACTTCCCTCTGTGTGCTTGTGAACGTTGCTGAAAAATGATGACGCCATGACGATTCCTCAGGACTGACGGTTGAGGTTTAATTGAAATATCTTTAAGTGACTGGTCATCTGCATTTGGCCACTTATTAATAGAAATAAGAAAATCCAATATAAAAAAAGGGCAATAGATGAGAAAGTGTTACAAAGTGAGTTGTGTTTGTTTTTTGCATTAAGGTATTTGTAAGATAATTCCTTTGATGTAAATCCATTTTAATGCCTTGTGATTTATTCAATAAAATGGCAAACCCCATGCTTTACACCGCTTCTTGAGTTGTAAAGCCAGTGCGTCATAGTCCACATCCATGATGACGAATAATGTGACCTAAGCCAGGGTGTGCAGGGAGAGATGTAGAATTTCAACCTAGACTCAGTGGCCTTTAATGACCCCAGCTACCTGAGCTTTGACACAAGATAAAGTCAGAGAGGCGGAGATGTGCATTCAATTCAGAAACAGATTTATTAATTAAAAGATTAGGATAGAAGATTTGGCTGTAGATTACCTGGGCAGAGAAGAAACAGTTAGTCAAGTAAAAACTAGAATATATTTTACAATAATAGCAAAATTCCATGTCAATCACCATGTGTGCACATTGTCACTGCAAATTACTACCGTAACTATTAAGGTGAGCAAAGTAACCTCCACCCTCTTAGCTTAGGGGTGTTGTGATACTATGTGGTCTCCCCACAGGGCAAAAAGGGTACAATACTTGGATCTTCGTTGGTTCAGGGTAGCCATTTAAATACATCCAAACATACAATCACAGGTAATACAACAGTCAAGATAATAAATAAAAACAGTCTAATAAATAGTCTAATAAAAGTCTGCTACAGAGCTATGAGGCCCAATGGCCTAACTGCCCTGGAAGACTGGCAGGTCCAACACTAGTAGGGCCACCTCGCAACAAGCCCAAAGCGGTAAACCAGACACATACACAAAACAGCACAGCATGAATGAATCAGTCGGCAAAGCAGCAGTCAGGTACTAATTCTGCAAGGGAAACAATAAGTCAGTGAAATAAACTGGTGCAAATACTTCAGAGGGAATAACCCTCCTACATTACCATCCAAGTTTACCCTGCTCAGTTGGGGCCCTGTATACAGTCAGCACCAGGAAGGACTGACTGGATCTCTGCAGCTCACATGGAAAAAATGCAAGCTGTCTTCTCCCACACACCAAAGAAACTCTGCCACGCCATTCACCAAGCCTCAGACAGAGAGAGGGACTAATTAGCCGCGCCTGTCTTTATAAAGGCAGGAAGCTCTCACCTCCCATCCCCATCTGCCTGATCCCTGCCTAGGTAGTGGCCCTCACAATAACATCCTGTACAATAGCCAATGGAGTAACAGTAATCCTGCCTTCAAACATCTATTAGCTCAAGCCAAACATGTGGACTTTCATTATCAGCTCAGTCCTGTACTCAGCGGTCCTGTGTCACTGAGGCCACGCTGGTGAACTATGAACCTGCCAGTGAAAACAATCTGAAACAAACACCGTTGACACTGGGAAACAGACACTGTTGTGTATCTGAATTTTGCTGTAAGCGGACCAGTATCAAATATCCACAGCGGTCTTTACCAAACAGAGCCAATGCAGTAAGATCTTTTCCTCTAAAATTTGCTGCTTTTTGTCTTTCTTTCTTCTTAGGGCAATTATGTGGACGCTGGCGTTTCAGTTCATTGTCACCGGTGTATACCTACAGGTTGGTAAGGAACAACACACTCATAAATGTGAATAATAGGACAATAGTGGCCAATAGTGACAACATTGTCATGAAAAGCAAAATTTGATTTTTTTAAGTAAAGCAATTTATTTTTTTCTGCCTGGAATGGATTAAATGGATATATTCTTATCATTTAGGCATGGAACTATCAAAGTATATGTGCTATTTCTCCACAAAGCATGTTGCACTTGTAGCAGAATGTACTATGTGAGGAGTTGGGGGATGGGAAGAGGTGAGTCTGTCAATTATTAGAAATTAACTGTAGATTTAAGTTTGGTTTCAATTTGAGCAACTGGTGTATTATAATCTTCTTACCTGCAGGTATCCAGATGCTACCCGTCATGCCGTTTAAACAACAAAAAGGCGTGGTGCGCCTTCCAGAAGCGCTCTTGGGTTCCTGCTCTGCCTCCCTTCATCACCCATCTCTACCTGGGGGAGAACCACATCAGTGAGCTCAATGACACCTCCTTCTTAGGCCTTGAGGAGCTACAGGAGCTGGATCTTGGTGGCCAGCGTGTGCCACTTAGGATAAGGAACAACACTTTCCTCAGGCAAAAAAAACTAACAGTTCTGATCCTTGGCTCGAATGATCTTCATCTGGAGCCAAATGCATTTGTTGGACTGCACAACTTACAGATCCTTGAGTTGGATTACTGTAAATTGACGGAGTCCATATTAAAGGAAATCTATCTGCAGCCACTTTTGTCCTTAGAGAATCTTAATCTCTTTAGTAATAAAATAGAGAGACTCCGCCCTGCACTGTTCTTTTTAAACCTGACCAAGTTGACAGAGCTGAACCTCAAGCTCAACAACATTAAAATGATATGTGAGCAGGATCTGGTCGGGTTCCAGGGCAAACATTTCCGGCTTCTGAACTTGGAGTCCACTTACTTCAAGGAGATGTTTGATGCAGATTTTGACTGGGAAAGATGTGGGAATCCTTTCAGAGGAATATCTTTTGATCAGATTGATTTGTCCACCAATGGGTTCAATGTGAGCGAAGCACGGCGATTTTTCAAAGCAATTGAGGGGACTCAGATTGGTCATCTTATAATGTCGGGGCACATTGGCAAAGGATTTTCACGTGCTCACCAATCTGATCCAGACCTACACACATTTGAAGGCCTCAAAAATAGTGGGATTACAACTTTAAATCTGACTAGAAACTATATATTTGCTTTGCAGCGAGGCATTTTTAGCCAACTGAAAGACATAATAATAATTGACATTTCCTGTAATAAAGTCAATCAGATAGATAGGAATGCCTTTGATGGTGTTCGAGGACATTTAAAAATGGTCAACCTGTCGTTCAACCTACTTGGGGAAATCTACGCTCATACTTTTGCTGATTTGACAGACCTCAGAGTCTTAGATTTGTCCTACAACCACATCGGTGTACTGGGACATAAATCATTCAAAGGTCTTCCCAGTTTGAGAATGCTAATTTTAACAGGAAACTCACTCCGAAACCTCGGTTTTCCTGCATCATTACCAAACTTAGATTATCTGTATTTGGCTGACAATAAGTTGGATCACACATCACGGGGCAGCATCGTTACGTTAGGCAAAAACAGTATCGCACTCTATGTTGAAAACAACAGATTAACAAATCTGGAGGACGTTTATGTATTTTTAACCAACTTCAAGCGTCTTGTGAAGTTTGTCTATGGTGGCAATTTCATCAAGTGGTGTACCATAAATCCCGGCATTTCAATGCCTCATGTAAGCAGTCTGCAAGAGCTGGATCTTCACGACAGTTCCCTGCAGATAATCTGGGCTCAGGGGACGTGCCTTGACCTATTTGATCATCTGGGGAATCTAACCTCTCTCGATTTAAGATTCAACGCGCTCACAGCTCTGCCCGAAGGGATTTTCAGAGGCCTAACTTCAGTAGTGGTGATCGACCTCTCCTCTAATGCTTTGACCTATCTGCAGTCAGATGTCTTTCCCCTCAGCCTGCTGTGGCTCGACCTCTCAAACAACTTCCTGGCCTCCCCTGACCCCGTGACCTTTCAGTCTCTCAGCTACATCAACCTGGCGATGAATCGGTTCCACTGTGATTGCAACCTTGAGAACTTCTTGACGTGGCTGAATGAGACCAGTGTTCAGTTTCTGATCCCTGTTCAGGAGTACAGGTGTGAATTCCCTCTTGATCTCTATAATGTTCCCCTGTTGGATTACTACAGCGCCATCGAGCCGTGCGATGATGACGACAGGACCGCCGAAGAGCTGAAGTTCACTCTCTTCATCGTCTCTTCCTCCTTCCTCCTCCTCTTCACTGTCAGTGTGATTTCTTATGCTCGTCTTCGCGGCCGGATATTCATCATTTACAAGAAGGTCATCGGCAGGGTTCTCCAGGGCCCACAAATAGTGCCCCCCGAAGGCAACATCCAGTATGACGCCTACCTCTGTTTTAGTGACAGCGACTTCAAGTGGGTGGAAGCTGCTCTGCTAAAGAAGCTGGACACCCAGTTTTCAGAGAAGAACATCCTTCGCTGTTGCTTCGAGGCCAGAGACTTCCTGCCAGGCGAGGATCACCTTTCCAACATCAGAGACGCTGTCTGGGGCAGCAGAAAGACCGTGTGCATTGTGTCTAAGAAGTTCCTCAAAGGTACAGGTTTTCTCACTTTGACTTGAACAAATAAATGGAAGCTGACATGATGGGCGCCAGATGATAGTGGTAATATCTAGCCAAGCATGCAAAATGAGACATGAGGAATGTGCTGATGCCATGTATTTGTGACACTGTAGGTTTGAGGAATCCAGACAGTAGAGCTGGGCATTGGCAAGGACCTCATGATATAATCCATATCACAATAAACTCAAAACGCCTGACTGAAAATGTTTAAAAAGAGCAGAAAATACAACTTACTGCATAAAACCTTGGTAGACTAATGAATAGACCAGTATACAATATATATACAATATTCCCATTCCAATAGTGCACTTAAGACAGTGCACTAATATGTAGATGTCATGACATCTTAATACTGATACACAGCTGTACTGATTTTTTCACAGCTGTAATAGTAAATCTGTCACATATCATCGCCACCCTCTTTTTCTCTCTTTTCTTTCCTTTTGCTCTCCGCTCTCAGAGAAGAAAATTAAGAAAACAAAACTAACTGGATCACGTCTCTCTACAGATGGCTGGTGCCTGGAGGCGTTCACTTTGGCTCAGGGCCGGATGCTGGAGGAGCTGTCGAATGTCCTGATCATGTTGCTGGTAGAGAAGGTGTGTATCTGACTGCTGATTGGTCAGCAGAGCTGTTTGTCTTGCTTGTTTGATTACTGCATGTCACTGAATGTTGTGGTTTAATTGTTACCGTGTGTCATGGTTTTGTTCAAGGTTTTGAAAGTGTGTATACTAAAATTTATAATAAAATAAATTTAAGCATAACAGAATAACTCCTGGTGTACACTGAGCATCTGCTTAGTGATGTGTAGCAATGCAGCAGGATCTGACGATGAATTTTCCCTTTAATATTTATTTAAGTTCTGATCTAAAACTCCATTGAAATAATTGATTTGAAGGTGCCCCACTACCAGCTGATGAAGTACAATGCGATCAGGGCTTTCGTCCAGAAGAGAGAATACCTCGTCTGGCCAGAGGACTGCCAGGACTTGGAGTGGTTTTATGAAAAGCTGATTTCCCAGATACTCAAAAACACCAAGACGAAAAAGCAAGCGGAGGACAAAACTGAGAATGCAGATGCTGACAGTCAGCGTGAAACTGAGGACGGTATCCAGCTTGAGTGTGTCAGACCACTTGAGATGTGATCTTGTGGGCAAAGTGGGCAAAGAGACTCCAGCCCTGTCACATCAAACACCCTCCCTGCTGAAGTGTCCTTGAACACATCATTGAACCCTGATCAGCTGCTCTTTATTTTACCTTGTGCTCTGATGATAATAATATAAAAGTATTTTGATTTGTTTTTTCATGCCTGCATACTTGAGTAATATGTATGTATTTGTGTAAATGCTGTATATATTGAATAGAGTACAGTAAAATGGTACTTGTTGAATGAGGCAAATAAATTCTGAAAAATCCTTTGCAGCAGAAGTCTGTTGAAGCAGATGAGAGCTAAAAATAAATAGAGACTTTTTCCTGTTTGCCAGAACATCTCTGTGAACTGTATTATTTTAAACTTATTTTAATTTTTTACTGGACTTTTTTTTCTCACACCAAAATCAATGCCTCCAGTCTCTCAAGAACAAAAAAAACGACATAAAAAAAACAGATTACACAAGAAAGATTGTTATTTCATGTTATTTCAAGGACATATCACAACTGCATGCCATCCTCTACAGTTGTCAGTGCAGTTGTTATGATTTGAATTTTGTTTCCACTGTCTTACTTGTTTCCACTGTCTGTGACATCAGTGGATTCTAGAACACTGGGGATGACACAGGAGGGTGTTGCACACACTGTACAGCGTTCACAGCGATGGGGAAAACTCAAGGAAGTAATAGTCCTGTCACATTTCTGAAAACAACTGATAACATTTGAAATCTTGCATCTGATATGCAAACATCTTAACATATTTCTTTTTCTAATATGTTGTATTAAGCATGGGGCATGGGTCAGACCGACACTTGACCAAGGTTCCTCATGGCTCATCTTTCATACTCTTTTATTTTAGTGAAGTAGTTCAAAGGAAAAGGGCAATTCCTAAATGTAACACAATATTTCTGATTGGCTTTTTGGTAACGGACTGCTCTCAGCAAGTGTAGAGCAGTTAGTGAAAATCTGCCTATTTACAACATTTTTAATACAGTAATATATTTCAGTGTTATATGTTGAAAAAAATGCCATTTTTCTCAGGTAAAAGGCAAGGAGCTCCGACACCTACAAACAGCCTGCGGAGCAAATGCCAGCAAAAGCAGCTGTGGTGCAGCTCTCCAGGGAAAAACGCATACGTATGTGTTGCATTAGGCTCAACCAAATCATTTTAAATTTACTGGACCAGTGTCTCCCAGAGGCTGCAGGCAAGATTTCAGTCATTTTCAATGACTGAAACACTGAGAACATGATGCATTCCAAAATACAACAGTAAAGATAAAATGATAACACATGCATAGTCATATCTAGATCTGACCTGTTTGCATTGCATGACAATGATTTTTTTTTTCAACTTGACTATCTTCTACAGAGTGTGCAGCTTTCAAAATGCAGCCTCTACACCAACTCCACCTGGTGCTACACATCATGACTATGTCTGTCTTGAGGATATTCCATTACCAGAAAGTCCAGGACCAAGAGACCTCAATGCATCCGCTACCTTGGCAAAAGTAAGAACTCCTCTGCAGGTGCCAGAGAAGAAATACCCAAATATGTCAAATGTAAGGTTTCTCTCACTGGACGATGAAACACCTGGCATGGATTCCCAGCCGGTCAACCCTTCTCCTCATGAGATTCCTTTGCCTCCAAGCCCACAACCTGCTGAGGCTGCACTTCACATGGGACAGACCCATGAGAGGAAATACCCAGACTTGTCAAACACACGGTTTCCTTCTCTGGACGATGACACTTCTGATGTGGAGAGGCACCCAGATTTAGCTAACATAGGTTTTCCTTCGTTGGATGATGACACTACTAATGTGGTTCCACAGCCATTCAGCCCGCTGGCTCACAAAGTTCCCCTGCCTCCAAGCCCATTGCCTGATGAAGCTCCACCTTCAGTGGGACAGACACAAAAGAAGAAGTGCCCAGATGATGAAGGTCCAGGTGCGGTTCCCCAGCCTTATGAGATTCCACTGCCTCCATCGCCTGCTGAGGCCCCACTTGCTACAAGACAGACCACAGAGAAGAAGTATCCAAATTTAGCCAATATACAGTTTCCTTCCCTAGATGACGAAAGTACGAGTGTGGCTCCGCACCCTCTCAGCTGTCTTCCTGCTGAGTCACTTCCTAAAACACAGACTCTGGAGAGGAAGTTCCCGAATTTGGCACACACTGGGTTTCCGTGTCTGGCCGATGAAGCTCCAAGTGTGGTTTCCCAGCAGCCTCATGAGGTTTTTCTGCCTCTAAGCCCATCACCTGATGAGGGTACCCTCGACTGATCTCTGAGAAGAAGTACCCAGATTTGTCCAAAATAAGGTTTCCCTCTCTGGACGATGAGACATCACGGTGTGAGGCAAACCTGGTATTTTTTTTATTTAATTTTTCACTTTCATCTTCTCTCGTCTCTGTATTTTTTTAAAATTGTTTGAAATTGAATTAAAAAAAAGTATTGCATTCATTTTATAATGGTTTGTGTCTTCTACTGAAACTGTATTTTTTTTATAGTTTTCCACATGGTGCAAAGAACAAAGAAAAATTGATGTATTCACTGACTATTTACAGGGTGGGATTGTGGTGCAAAAACTATTTAGGAGTTAACATAACATAACATAAAATTGCAGATGTTACTTTATGATACCTTAAAAAATCCTGTTTGGCTAAGATGTGTTGCAATGGTTTGATGATTGTGGAAGACTTGAGATTTTTCCAGGAAATGTGGATTTTATGTGGCACATTATTAGATTAGATGAGACATTAGGGATCCTCATAGGGAAAAATGCAAAGTAGCAGCAGCAAATTCTAGAATCACAGCTAAGATTTAAGAAAAAAAAGGGTTATAGATAAGGATTGCGCAAATGAGGTGGTCTCAAACATAAACCAACCAACCAAACATTAAACAAAGAAAATAAACAAAAACGATGCACAACATATGAAATGTGTACAGGAATATTTTAATCAAAATTTTTATACAGATATTGAAGGTGCTACACAAAGAGTTAATTACAGGAATAGCTGTATCACTGTATTTGATCCAAACCACTGTGGCACATATCAGCTGGCAAGTGAACTCCCTCAGTTTTCTACAGGCTCTTAATCTATCTGATCAAAATCAGGTGGTTTTCCCAGTTTCAGTTATGAACTGGTGGTTTGTGAAGTATAAGTCTGATTTGTGTACCGAGTGAGACTGTTCATGTTCCAGTGTAAAAGAAATCAAAGATACCTTGACAGTCTCATAGTCTTTATATTCATTCAGTAAATATCTGTATTTATTTGCAAAACACCATGACAAACCTGATTCTTATTTGGAGTCATAGCACATCTGAAACAAAATTCTGAAAACTGAATTATATTGTGAGAACCTTTTTAAAATAAAGGATCACAACAGTGTTGCTTCTTGACAGTCCAGCTGGTCCAACTGGGTGTGAGAAAAGAAAGAGACCTCTAAGATTTTGTTCATACTATTGTAAATCTGCATTTTGAACATGTGGGGTTTATTTTCTTCACATCCTCACTATTTCTTTATTTATTATTATTCATTACACCCACCCTGAATCCATCCTTTCAGTGGGATCAAGATTACCCTGATGTTTTGCATCAAAAATATCATTTTACCACTAGATGGCGAGTTTTACCTGTTTATTCAGAATTCAAGCAGGCTACTGTCAAATCCAGATTAATAGAGATCCCTTAGAGCTGTGTGAGTGTGGTATGGAAAGCTTTAGTGATGCTCGCTATTCCATTCATTTATTTGGGTTTCACATTAAGCGTGGCCTTTTATTAATAACCGAGTATCAGTTTATTAACAGTTGCTGCTAGCAATATTTCTGACCAGAGTCAAATTGCTTGGACTGCAAATAAGAGTGAATCTGACCTGACTGACTGCTTCCTTTCTGTTTGACCTGGATGTCTGAAAACGGGAAGCTACTGGATGGAGGAAAACTTCCTTCCCGTTGGCCCGGCTCTGCATCCTCCCGCTCTTCACCAGCCAGCTGTTCTGAACATTAGGAGAAAGATCAACTCTAGCTTTGCCTGCAGGCTCATGGCCCTGCATGCTGCCAATACAGGGTGCAATATCTGTCAATGCTTGCTTTTTTTACTTTGAAAAGTTCTATTTTAGTATATTTTGGTGAGATCAAAATGTCTAATGTATTGTGGGCATTATGTACTTGGAGACACAGCCATCATATTCATTGACATATCAGGGCTGCAGTTCCCATAAGAAAATACAAAAAAAATACTATATTCATCAAAGGGTAAACACATCCTTTCTTCATTTTAGCACAGCATCTTAGTTAATACCCAATTCCCCAAAATGTGACTGATGGCATTTGTGTTGTCTCCTTAATTGAAAAAGAAGGCAAAACTGATCCAACCTCCCCTGACTCTGAACAGGACAAAGTGTGTAAAGACAGTGAATGAATGACCAAAAGAATGAAAACCAGCCTGACAAAAATATATTCCACTCCAGTGGTGATCAAGAGAAAAAAAGGAAAAAAAAAAAAAACTGTTTCATTCTCACAGGTTTTCACTTATGGCCTAGTCCAATTGGCTCCACCAAAATCCAATTTGAAAAGTGGAAGCAAATATTTACCCTGTAAACAAACTCTCCAGGTCTCTGGCTTCTTCACAGTTATTTCAGGCCTGTGGAATACACTCAGAATAGACACACATGCCTCTCAGATTCTCCCCTCACAAGGAAATGTAATAAACCCTGCCCCACGGCCATCGAGCTAATATTTGACCTCTGTTTAAACAAATATAATTATAGGGTCGCTCACGCAGGCCTGAGGAGGAATCCATTGAGGGAAGTGGACCCATCTTCACCACCTTGATTTAGTGAGGATGAAGGAGAAGAAAGGCAGCCGTGCGGGAGGAGGGCTGGCAGGTTCAAGGCTGAGAGAGGCACAAACTGTCTCTGTGCGATCCAAAATAAGACTTTTCCTTTTACACAGAGGGATCAAGCAGGCCCAGTGTGGGCGGTTTACGTATGCAATGTGTTTTATAGTGTTTGTTTGTTTGCAGAAGGGGTAGAGGCATGTGAGGGGATAAGAGGAAAGATCTACAACTTTATATACTGCAGCATGGTGGTACTTTTCCTCCTCCAACATTTACACATTTTCCAGCGAATCTCTCATCGCACATCTTGTACCAAAAGTCAGAGTAGAGATTTAATTCCAGGAGTTACTTTTTATACACTGAAAAAAAATCCTCATGTTAACAAGTCATTTAATTTCATGTTCAGTGATAAACATGATTTGTCCTTAAAAAAAAAAAAAAAAGTAAAAATCCGCTAGTGTGATGAGATTATCCCAGTATAAATATGTTGAAACAGGGCAGAATTAAGGCAGATCAGCCCACTAGCACTTACTTGATTGACTCTGGAAACAAGGTGATTAACGTTGGAAACAAGTAGGATTATCTCATCCCACTGGCAGATTTTTCTCACTTGTTTAAATAAAAACAAGATTTTGAACACTGAATATGAGACTAAATGACTTGTTAAAATAGAGATTTTTTTTTTTTGCTGTTCATGTGCTGCACTGCTCGACCACTCCTGAGAGGAAGTTTCAGGAAGTTTCAGGAAGATCCTGCAGGAAGTGAAGTGTCCTACAGTGGCTGCAGGAGGAGGATGTTGAAACACACAGCTCATTGAACTTTGAAGTGGATGACCATGCCAGCTCCCACTGCTGTCAGCTAGAGGAACTTCAACTGAGCATGTGATCATGAAACTTAGAAGATTAAAGAGTGTAAAAATGAAGGCTGACCCACAAATCCTGGTTTCTTTCCGTTTTGGAAAAAACACAGATTTGAACCATTCACCCATAAATCTATATCATAAAGATTTAAATTTGCAGTGTCTTGTGTCTTTTTTCAGTATGCATGTGTACGATTAAGCAATATCACACAAGATGGAGTGATGTCATACTGTATATCAGCACGGCTGTAGGCACGAGGCCGCAGGCCGAGTGCTGAAGACTGTGATATTGTGATATTGCCGAGTGTGATATTGCTTTTATACAACAGTTCTACCAACAACAGCATTTCTCAAGTTACCGTAGTAACGGGCAGTAGATTATGATTTGTATTAACATTTATTTCGCTCCGCCGACACAAATAGGTCCGTCAGATTTGAAGCGACTGAGCGGTTGCTAAGCAACACAATTTCCCGACCACAAGCTAGCTTGCTACTTTCTATAGGTCTACACACTAGCGCAGGCTAGCTAGCAGCTCTGAACACACCTGGAAGTTTGCACAGCAGTCTCCACGATATTTTTTCCTCCCTCTCGTCCTCCTCTGAGAACACTGTCGCGGTACGAAGTTTGTTGCAATGTGCTTCACGGACGTTAATATAGAGTAGGGCTGTCACTTTTTATTCGAGTTTCGAACATTCGTTCGGACATGAGGTGAAAAGTTCAAGTTCAAACTGTAATTATCTGTTCGAAATGTCGGCTGCAGCCTCTATAGGTGCATCAGACAATTTGATGTAGTTTGCCTTGTGATCCAACAGAGGGCGCTCTAAGAATTCACTGTCATGTTGACCTATCGCATGCCCTACTGACCTATCGCTAAACAAAACTAATGTTAATTAGCTCTTGTTTCACTGTGAAAATGGAGGATAGTAGCAAAGAGAGCCGTCCTGAACGGAAAATCTCGACACCAAAACATCTAAGAAGCAGCGTGTGGAAATATTTTGGGTTTTACACCGTGGATGGCAAAGTAACGAACAAAGATAAGGCTGTTTGTCGACTTTGTAAAAAGCAGCTGTCTTACTCCACAACAACAACAAACTTGCGGACTCACCTGCTACCTTTTCATCCAACTGAGGCAGCGGAGGCAGAGGCACCACAGACTAGCGGAGCAGCGCAAAGTGTACAGCCTCGTTTGACTGCGTATTTTTCAGGACACTCAGCAGGCCCCTTGCCAGAAGCTCGTAAAAAGACTATCACCGATAAGATAGCGAGATTTATATGTAAGGATATGCGGCCCATTGGTGTTATTTCAGGAGAGGGGTTTCAGGACCTCATGATGGAGCTGGAGCCATGATATAAAATTCCTAGTCGCACCACAATCTCAGCAAACATAGTGCAGCTGTATGACACCACACGGGAAAACAAAGACTATTTTAAAGGACAAAACGCTCTTACAACAGACGGTTGGACATCCCTGGCCACACATGCTTATGTGACAGTCACAGCTCACTGTATGTCAGACACATGGGAACTTGAAAATTATGTTTTGTGCACTAAGGAGCTAAGAGGAAGCCACACAGCTGTACACGCTGCAGAAAGCATCAGGAGCACATTGGATGAGTTTGACATCTCCCGTGAAGTGGTTGTAGCGGTCGCCACCGATAATGCTCTGAACTACGTTAACGCCATACGTAATTTAGGGCTTATTAATGTGCCCTGTTTGGCACACATGTTAAACCTGGCCGTGCGCAAGGGGCTCAGGTGAAAGCCGTTGACACTGCTCTCTCCAGACTAAAGCAAACTGCAGCCCATTTTGGAAGGTCTCCATCTGACACCTGCCTGCTGGAGGAAAAGCAGGAGCTCCTCGGATTGAAAAAAGACAGACTGATAAATGACTGTGTGACCAGATGGAATACCACCTATGACATGATATGCCGTGCATCTATACAACAAGCAGCAGTGGCAGCCGTCATTTTTGAGAAGAAGATGTCTCATTTGGAACTCAGCACTTCTGAGTGGTCCATGGTTGAGCAACTAAAGGACACACTGAAACCGTTCAAAATGGCAACTCAGGCCCTCTCCACCGATGCCTACCCCACAGCATCAGCTGTCCTCCCCCTGCAGCATGTTATGATATCTCAGCTGAGCACTCCTGGTGCATCTTATAAACCAGCAATCAAAGAAGTGAGAGGTATTTGACTTTTATTTTCATTAAATATTAAGTTCATAATACCCTCTACATTGCAACAATACGTATTTTTCACGACGACTAATATCTCTAATACAATTAGAGGTGTAGATGCAGTTTTAAATTTTCAAATAGTGAAGAGAGCAGTGAGTGGATGCTTCTCAATAAAGCAGCCTTTCATCCGAACAGAGAAATCTCGTCAGTGATACCTTATCACACAAGATGGACATTGAGACACACAGTGACTGTACACAAGAGGGAGAAAATGCAGCTGCCCTGGGTGCGATGGGGAGCCTGTTTGGGGACTTGTATAAATCGAGTGACTTTGGTAAAGGCAGCCATGACGGCATCCTGGAGATGCAAGCCTACATGAAGGAGACTTGTCTGTCTGCAGACAGCAACCCGCTGCTTTGGTGGAGAGACACAGGGTGCAACAGGTACCCGCAACTCTCAAAGCTGGCCCGTAAATACCTGTGTGTGCCAGGAACGTCTGTGCGCTCTGAGCGCGTGTTCTCGTCGGCAGGTAATATTGTAAACAAAAAGAGAGCCGCACTTGATCACGATCAAGTTGATAGACTTGTGTTTCTGGCAAATAATATCAGAAATTAAGACGGGCCGTTCGGTTTGACTATCGGTTCTCTGTTTTACCTTGCTACATTTTTATTTAAAAGCTGTAGGAGCTCCCTCCTGTTGAATGTCATTTGTACATTTTCTATTTAGGGAGGCTTTTCATCCTACTGTGTGTTTTATGTTACGAATATTGTAGCACTTGGAGACTAAGTTTCACTACGAATGAAAAGTGTGACTTTTTTTTCTTTTTTTTATTGAGAGCAAGGTATAAGTGACAGATATAAAAAACAATAAGTTAATGCAGCTCTTAAAAAATAGCATTTGACTGCTAGAAGAATGAGAGCAATGTGAAAGTTAATAAAGTAACGAAAATGAGGAGGTTGTGTTGTGGTGTTTAAGGGGAGCGGTCGGGGTTTTTTTTGGGGGGGGGGTGGACGAATTACGGGTCAGTTTAAATTCGTTCGAACTTGATTTTTTGAAAAAGTGACACCCCTAATATAGAGTATTACATAATACTTGTAAAGTGCAGTAATACATATAGTTACCGTCAGAGTGATGTTATACTGTATATCAGCAGGGGTGGAATGCCTCTTGACCAATCAAATCGCTTGACTGGATCTAACTGTTGTATAATAAAATATAATGGATGTGTACTGTGTTGGTTTAGAGTGGATTATGACATCACACACTCTAGCCTCCCGATTGAAAACCATTAGGTCAGCGTTTTCATTCAATCTGTTGTTTTTCTGTTTAGATTCCCATAATTTCAAACATACATATATTTAGAATCAAAATGTTGACCCTGTACTTATACATGTATATTGTTCTTTTGATAATCCTAAAAAGGTGCAAGGTGTGCCTTTTTATTTATCTATATACCTGTTTGGCACAATTCCTCATGCGTGGCAGCAAGTAGATTTCCTCCAGCTCCTTTTGTCTCTCTTCTTCCTCCATCTTCCTCCTTTGCTCCTCGGGTATAATGTCGTCCCAACTCCGCTGGCTACGCTCAGAGTCAATGTCAATTTCCTCCTCCTCCATCATGGAAAAGTTGGCCACCTGTATGGATCAGAGAACCAAATCATCTGGGTTTGGTGGCAAGTCAAACTAAGTTGTGGTAAAAGGGAATTTAAATTAACATAATTAGCAACAGCAATAATTCCCAGTATGGACATCACTCCAAATATCTGCTGGCTCCCGCGGTGTCATTGCCTCTCTGCTCTGTCTTTCCTATCTCTCTCCACTATAACAATGCCCAAAAAATAATCTTTAGGGCAAAAAAAAGTAAATAAAGAAAATATATCTGAGGTACAGGTCAGTGTCTGGCAGTGTGTCATTATTGTATTTACCTTGAACTGAGACAGCAGCTCTTCTCCTACTGTGGAAGGTCCAGGGTCATTCTCTCTGGTCTCAGCTCTCTTGAGGATCTCGTCGATGTCCATTTCCTACAGAGCATAACAGGTCGTGAGATGTTACTCCTGAAAAATTTCTGGCAATGTGTTGCACTTCAAACATAGTACATACCTGAGGTTCTTGCTCCTCACCCTCTGGCTCTTTGAAAAGCTCCTCAGCGCCAAACTTCAGGATAGCAGACAGTTCCTCCTTATTGAATGGAGCTGAACTGCATGTAACAAAACATGTAAAGTAAGATATCAAAGCAAGTCTAGCTGTAATGTTATGAAAGAGTTCACAGACT
>OMLF01022585.1:0-13319 GCA_900302615.1 Holocentrus rufus
CATTCCTCACCTGAGAGAGGCAAAAAAGAGCTGGTATCATGTGATCGGCAGCTACCCACCTGAGCTGCCCCCTTGTCATATTCTGCCATTCATAAATAAGAGCAGGCAGGGGAGGGATACACTGATCACAGGGAGGGTTTATTATAGAAGCTGTATAATGCCCCAGATTCACAGGAGCCATTATGGAGGCATGGGATCCCGAGATCCCCTGTTCTGATATCACGGCCGTCAAATATGAGATTTGAGCTGCATGATGAAAAACTGAAAGTAGCTTACACATAGCTCAAAAGCAGACATTCAAGATAGGCCTGCCAGTGGAGAGTCAGGCCAAGGCTACGTAACATGTCAACCCAGAATAGCATTTTGCTTCTGCGACTTGCCAACAAAGAAATGCCAAAAAATAGATTTTACAGCTCAGGGAAAGTAGCCTAATCCATCCTTTGTGAACACATCATACCTCAGCCATTAGTCACTCTGTTTTTTATCAAAGGCAATGGTCTTATCTGCTGTTTCCCTGACGTCCAATGGGGGCACTTCCACCTTGCTGGGTGGGTGGACGGGCATGTGGTGAGCTGGCTCTACAACCATTAGTCAGCTTTTCTGCCCTAACCCTGCCCCCACTAATACAGATCCTTTAGGAGAGGAAACCAATGTGCTGAATGGAGAGCCAGGTCCATTATTAAAGTCCAGTTAGACAAACAAAGTAGGAAGTGGCGGGGAAGACACACGCCCTTTATTGTGTCTTGGTGGGGGTATCTTGACTGGATAAACAGCCCAGCGTCAGATAGAGGCTGAAGTCAGACACAAGTGCGCCAACACCCACTGTCACTCACAACTGCAGTGAGCGGGAAGAGGCGCCATTGTTCGCGTCAATGGCGTGAATGCTAAGCAGGGGCCACTGCAGATAAGGGCTCAATGCCTTGTGGGTGTCACTGAGGCAGGCACTGATGGAGCACCGTCATGTCAGAGGGTCCTGATTTAGGAGGTCCTGACTGTGGTCAACAGGTACCGAGGGCCTTATCTGTTTGCATTATCACCTATTTCCTCCATCAGGTCATTTACCTGGACACTAGAGAATAGAGAGACACAAGAGGTTTGACAGCTCAAGTGTCATCGTGCATCACCACACATCTCAGGTGGGTGGTGACGACCTACAGAGCTATGGGAATTTTACCGTCCTTGCAGCCCAGATATGAAAACAAGATATGAAAACATGCCTGTAGCGCTATAATCCCAATAAGACAACATGCACACACTGAATGAAAGCACTTAGAGATGTTGCCCTAATCAAACAGCAGTCTCTAATGTTACAACTCGATGTCGACTTCAGAACCGTGATGAGTTTTAACTGGATGACCATTACAATTACCTGATTTGTACAGTATTATCACAACACATACTATTAGCTGGATATAGGAGCTCCATGATAAATATCACAACTAGGGACTACAAAATACAAGGTGAACTAGAGCAGGCACCTTGTCTAAGCTCTCCCCTACACAGCTTTCCTCCATAACAGCCGCAAACAGAGAGATAAGTGCGTCAAAGCTAGTCCCATGACATTCAGATCTCTAATCTACAGAAAGTAAGTCACAATTCCACCCAAAAATCTGTCAGTTTTATGTTCCCTGCTTTGCCCATTGGAAAACATACTTCACAGATCATAAGACTTTTTACAAACACTGAAAGTCAGTGTACACTTGATCCAGCAAGCAGCACTTTATATCACATTTTAACTTTTATTTTTGGTTCACACTGTTCCCAAACACAAGCCACACTATTTGGACGGAAGACGATTGTGAGAAACAACAAGTGAACCAGTTACACATTTTTTTTTATGTCTGCTTATATTTTATTGACATAACACGTTGCTTGCTGTATGCCGAAATTATTCAGAGAGGGGTTTTAATAATATTCAGTTTTCATGTACCTAAGCGGTGTGTATGTCTGCTAATAACGAGGGAGGCTTTGAATTGACAAATTTTTGAATGGAGTCTACAATGTGGCTGATGTCAGGTCTTCCACACAGAGTGAACGTGTTATAGAAAATAGAATGAATTATGTCATATGGGCGGGCTACCTTAAATTTATAAACATGTTAATTTGTAACCAAACGAAACCTACGACATTACTTAACATATTGGTTTCAGAGAGAGAAAAGGTAAAGCAGAGCACATCTACAGGCACTCAACTTACATACGTTCTGTCTGCCTCAGTCTGTCCTTTAGCTTAGCAATAATAGCCAACATCAGCTAACCAAGAGCACAGCTACTGCTCCCGTCCAGGATGAGGCATTACGGCTGAGTAAAGAGCAGTCAATATTAAATAAAAAGCTTTTACAAAACTGTACAAAATACCATTTGAGTGAGAAACCGGTGTTTTGACAGCTGGCAGGGAAACTGAGCCAGCCCAGCGAGGAGAGGAGAAGAAACAAAACATGCGCCGTTGAACTTGAAGGACCCGTATTTTCAACAGATGAGCTGCCCTTAAAAGTGCCTGTTAGAAATCAATCTCTCTCTCTCTCTCTCTCTCTCTCTCTCTCGATTCAATTCAGTCACACGCGCGCACGTGTGTGTCTGTGAGCGCTTGTGCACACTGTCGGATCTGAGCTGATGTGTCAGTATTTCTATATATATGGGGCCAGACTTTCTTTGCAAAGAGAAAAAAATAAAGCGGAGCCCTTAAAATATAGAACCCAAGTAAGCAAAAACAAGAGATCAGTGCAAGTTGGACACAGAAATATCAAATCAGTAGAATACTGTTTATGATATAATGACAATTAATAATTAAACTGATAAAATTAATAGAATAGAATAGAATAGAATAGAATAGAATAGAATAGAATAGTGTAGAGCAGAATAGAATAGAGTATGGGCTTATACCAAAAACAAAGTATGCCCATCAGGTAGTTGTGCTCAATAAATACATATTACTGTTATAATACTACCCACAAACACTGGTTGACATACATTATTATTGAATAGCTTAAATCCATAAGGACTGAGTGATGAGAAAACAACTTGCAAAACCTTATGATACTGCGCAAACAGGAGAGTCTTTATTTTTTCATCCTTTTCAGTCTAATTGAGAAAGAGAGACAGAAAAAAACACAAAACCCTAATCCACAGAGCACACAGACCCCTTTCATGAGAGTGCTGGGAGAGACCTTTATTTGTCCATTCCTATCATGGAGAAAGCGGGTTTCAAGCTCGGCTAGGTCTGAGCGGGAAGATTAGATGAAACCAGAGTGTTTTAAACCTCTTCTGTGGCCATGGATTAGAGTCAGCCATTCCCCCTGCACTCCTAAATGAAACAATAAAGAGTACCAGCATCCAGGTGGTTCATTGGGATAAGGCACATACCGTGTTCAGCACTGTGGGTTTGAATCTGGTTCACAGCTGTGTCTTTCTTTTTTGTTTCTTGTCTCTACATTGTTCAACTAATACGTAAAAATGCCACCAAGTATTCTTTTCATAGACTATATGATCACAGGTACGGTTATAACAATTTGATACTGACCTTTTATTAAAAATCAGGTACCAGCTGGTTTGCATTGTCCACCTGACACAGTTTGATTAAATACACTGATTGTATACAAAACCATTAACTTAAATTGTTTCTAATGTGAAATTTTGGTAAGATTCCTTTCCACGAATATCTTGAATAATGATCTATTATTATTAACCTTTATTTCAAGTTTTAGTGTCCCATGGCTTTAATGGAGAGGCTTTTCCATCCTCCCAAGAGTGAAAATGCAAGGGAAACAAAGACCACTTGTAAGGTTTTGGCATGTATATGCTCCAAAAAGGCACAAAATATTGGCCATGGCAGGTTTCAGCACATCTGTATCAGTACTGCTCTTTAAAGACCCATTTCTGTTGGACTCTACCCATAAGTGTTTGGTACATGCATAATAATGTGTGTTTGAAGCACTGCCAAATATACATTCTTGGCTCCTATTGATCATATTTTCAAATGATACTAAGTGTAATATATTTTCAACTTGGGAGGGAAGGAGGATTAGTCTACCAATATATTTAATTTGCTAATGAGATGGATCGCATAAGCACTTGGTGACATATATAAAAAGGGTGGGTCTAGGGGTTGGAGGACTGGTGAATTTAAACCAATTAGTGTAAATGGAGGTGGCAGGCTTGTAACCCCTCAGCGGGAGGCGGGACAAAGTGTTTGCTGACCGGCCCTGGTCAGGTGCCACGGCCTACATCATCATCAATTATTCCTGCCGGCTCGTCTTACCCGAGGTTGGGGGTTGGGGTGTGGGGGGCAGGACAATGCCAGGGTGCACTTGAGAGCTGGTGCCTTGGTCTCCCTGTGGGTCCAAGCAGGGGCGGGAGGGCAGTGGAGGTGGAGGGCAGGTTGGCGTATGCCGTATCGTGCGTCCAACCCAGAGACCGCCTGGTAAGGAAATCCCTGGAATCCCACTCTCGCTCTCGCCGCCCGGCCGCAGGGGCAGGCAGGTTCACTTTACAGCTCATCACCAAATTAGAAAGGATGTGGGGTCGGGCCTGAGCTGCAGCCAGACCACAGAGAGATAGAAATAGATGGCAGCGCTAAGATGCAGTCTGCTGGCACTCATTCACCAGGCTCCTCTCTCATCATGGAGAGTTAGACCACTGTACACCATGGAGGGCAAGGCTCCAGAGAGGAAAACTGGAGAGCGCTTTTAAGTCCCCTGAGACAGACCATAAAGTAATGGATACATAGTGAGGACACAGAGAGCTACTGTACCAGGAGACCGATGAGCAAAAGGAATGCTTCTTCAGTGAAATACTGGGCGTTTGGGTTACGCAAAGGAGCATCAGATAACTCCTGCTAAACTAGAAATCAGCCAAGATATAATGATATGGAAAGTCTCCAGTTTTTTGATGGATGAAGGAAGTGGAAATCTATTCCGCATAAGGGTTTAGTAATGGTGATGTGGTGATTGGGCATTGGATGGCATTTGACTTCATCCTGCTGTCTGTGAAACCCCCCCTGAATTTGTTTATTAACATGTATTGAACCATTATAGGAAAAGGTTATGGGGACATTATGAGGTAGGGCATTCCTGGTCCTGTAAGTGGGGAGCTCAGACCTTTTTCAAAGCTGACACATAACAAACATTTGTCTTTGACTTGCCTGTGTAGATTCCTCTGTGATTGCAATTTATTTTAAGTCAAAGTCCTTTTCTAAGTGGTGTTTCTGTTATTTTGTGCACCCCCTGTACATAGTACATAACAAGAACCTGAGGACAAGGTGTTAAAGGTTTGAAATGTTAACTTGTCTTCTGAATACAAGTCAACATCTTAGTGAACCCCAGAGCGTGCATAAAGTGAATGAGTAGCACAGCTGAGCAGACACTGTCATAGGGACAGTAAATCCAGTTAAAAACTCTTGAGTTCTGTCTTCATCATCCACCAAGATTTGAGAGTTCCTAAAAGTTGAGTTTTAGGGGCTACATTTTCTACAGTAATCCATTCCAGCAGGGCTTGGTTGGCTTTAGTTCCCCTTGCAGGGTGATGATATTGTCTGGACTCTGGTAAGACCAACCAACTGTCCAGCTTGTAGGAACTGAAATAGTTACAGATCTTACTAGCACTGCAACAACATGTTAGCTAATATGTTCATAGCTAACACTGATGTGGAGCTCACCTGCGACAAACTTACACTTTGGAGGCTTGTAGTAGAGTTGCTGTGAGAATGTCCATAACTAACTGAATCTCCATATCACACTGAAGCGCTTTACTAGCCCCTGCCTCTTCTCATATAATGTTAGATTGATAAAATAATTCTCGCCATGCCATGCTAAAAACCTAACAGTTACTATTACTCACAACCTTTAGTGGAGGATAACAGGTGCAGTATATGAGTCAATCAAACGGAGGCGGGAGAAATTAAAACTGAGGTGTGTTCTGATTGGATTGTTCCACTCTAACATGTGAAAGTAGCTTATAATCACCAGCAAAACCAATCATTTGACTCAAGAGAAATCAACCTCTCTCTGCACAGAAAGGACTTATGATTCTAACAGTTGCATGATGATTTTTACATCCACTGATGACAATAAAAATTTTTAATTTAAAAAAAAAAAATGTTTTAGTTAACCATCCAATTACAGAAAAATCAAGCTTCCATTGGGGGTCCACTATGTTCCCAGGCCCTATGTCCCTTCATTGTAATTCAAACTGAAAATAGGCCCATGTTCCCTCAATCTTATGTTCCCTCAACACAAAAAATGAGTGATTCCATACCACTGTTACATGTAGAAAAATGCAAAATCTGATAGTACATGTTTAGTAAATTATACCTGAGTGGATATATAGGGCCTTGAGGACATGGAACATTGGGAACATATGCTGTCTCCCTTTTTACTGTTAGATATACATTTGTGACGGTCACAGGAGTTATTTTCTGATGAAGTGTTGCTATTTATTTTTATAGTGTACCCACTTTCCCTCAGTCTATTTCTTCAGTCAGGGATTTCCCACATTTCCTGGAATGCCTTCTGACAACCCCCAGAGAAGGGACGTGAACTTGTTGCATTCAGTCAAAGGTGGGCGTACGGACATATAAATATAGCTATCTAGCCAACTGGTTTGTGATCATTGGTCTGTGATTGTGACCATGCCAGTAACTCAAAACACAAAGTGTCTTGTGGCTGCATTGCATGAGGCTGCACTGAGGCTACTGTGGGCGGAGAAATTTGTATCTCGTCTTCTTCTGTGATGGATTTTTCCCTGTATGATTGCTGAACATTGAAAAATACGTTCTTGCTCTTTGATTTTGATGGACTGACACCATAACCTGATATTTAACTGCAGACTGTGGTTGCTCTGGGCAGATCTCAGTTGGGAATGAATGTAACTTTATGAATGCGAAGCAGGATGGTGCTGAACACAGTATGCAAGCAACTTTCCCTAGAAAAATGTACAGTTTTGAAGACATCAGTCACAGCAGGTGTCAGTGGATGAGTAAAGCCACAATGTTATCAGAAGAGAGAAAGAGAGATGATACTGCCTATGGGAGTTTATGTTGGATGTGCAGGTATCATGGAAAGTGTGATCGCGAGGCTTCCCAAGCTCTTGTTTTCCTTGGGCTGCGGGTGTGAATGGAGGGATCTCAGGGAGGGTGAGGACTGACTGGCCCAGCTATGACTTGGAGGAGTAGAACAAAACATGAGTTTAATGAAGACCTGAATCAGTGCGTAGTGGGGAGGAGAGAGCAGATGCGCAGCCGCTATCTGCACCACTAAACTGTCCTCCCTTGGAATGGTCAAGAAGGGGAGGAACCCCGGGTCTGAAGTTAATATGCTTATCAGCGCTCTCTGAAACTCCCCCATTAATGCTGATGGTGAAGCCCAGGCTGACTCTCATGGTCATTTACAGTCCAAGCAGAAGACACAGAAACAAATATTTTATTTTCTATTTTCTCCAAATATTGAAGGGGAAGTCTGGCATTTTAAGAGGGCTATCCTAGTGATCATTTATTAATCTTCCTCTTAAGACAAAGTTTTTGTTTCTGAGAAATGGGAACCAGCGTGAGATTAGCATCTGATAGCAATGCTAATGCCAGTCAGGTGGGAATAAACAATTTTCAGACATTCACTTTGAAAAGTTGCAGCAATTGTGTCCACAATTAGACCAATGTATTAATGATTGTATTATGTTTTGTTTGATTACATATTTATTGTATAACAGATTAATTTTACCCTGGTTGTCTATGGAAAGCAGCTATCCTGAATTCATTGCATGCATAAATGTTACTTTTTATTGATGATGATGATTGGTTTTATTCTGCGTATCAATGGAGAGTTTTCGGTTCCATTTCTAAAGCCTTTGTAACATTGACAAGAATTCAATCCTTGGGGACAAAACTGAGAAAATAATCAAATTCAAACATAATGAAACCTGCCAGGTAATGTAATAAAATCCTCACACTCACACTGTCATAATCCTTAAAAATTATGCCCCCGTTTAGTTTACAAGTATTACTTGTCAAAGATGTACTTTGAAAATTGCCCCGGACCCTTTAGACTCAGCTGACAAAAAACGTGGCATAAGCAAGTAATTTGATGCTTGAGTCTACATGGCTGTCGTTGTTGGATGACTCACTGATGAATTATGTGCTTATTCCACATTTCTAAACATCCGCACTTCAATCAACCCTCAGTAATTTTGCACAGAGCACCTTTAATGTAATAACTTATTACATTATCTGGAGAATGAAATTACAGTGTGAGGTTTTGTTACATTTTGGACTCATTTAGAGGGACATTTCATCATTTTGACAGACAAAGTCAGTCTCAAGATGTGTTTTAGGAGGACTGAACTCAGATCAGTGAGCCCAGGCGCAACAGGATGTTTCCCCTTCCAGCAGACGCCTCCATATATACAGTAATGACCACTCTCCATATTCCTGCTGGTACCTCATTTGTCATACAAGATGACATAAGGCCAAGGGTTGCATTACACAGACTAATTACTGGTCCGCTTATATATACATTTGCCTGCATATGTGTGTGTATGTGTGTGTGTGTGTCCCATAGTTTGGCCGTGACTGTGACATCCCTATTATAGGACTGTCATCTGAAAATGTTAGATTTGTTTTGGAAACAGAGGTACAGTTCTCTGCCCTTCTACTCTGCTTCCACAACAACTTTATTTTTAGGGAGTGTTTATGTGCAATGAATACAGACACATGGCCACACACTGGCACTCATACACACACATACACACACACACAAACAATATGCATGCACATACAAATACACACACTACGCAAGCAAGCGCACATTGCTGACACACCCTTGTATGTACATTCCAGTCTGCCCACACACACACGCACACGCGCACACACATACACACACACACACACATACACACATACACACACACACACACACACAGCATATCACACAAGCCATCTCTCATCAGATCAGTGACCAACAAATAAACAGCGGCATGCATAAAAGTAAACCTGTGAGTTTCAGAAGCTACACCAGATACACCCTGGATGCAGATTGAGTGTGTGTGTGTGTGTGTTGCATTCACAAGCTGGCAATCCCACCACACAGAGCTTATATCGGATAAACAGGAAACACAGAATCAATCAAAAAGGCATCGACAGCAGCCTGAGGGCGAGCTGCCCAGCATGCAGTCCATCTATTTCGCATAGCAAGTCCATCTCTGCAGCTCGGGCTGTGTGTGTGTGTGTGTGTTTATGTGTGTGTACATTCTGTCTGCATGTTTACAGACAGAACCACCAGCAGGAACTGTAATCTGTTGCCTGTGCCAGTGGAGGCAGTTCCCTGAAGCTGCAGCATGATGTTTTGGCTGCATAGCGGGGAGCAGAGTCATGGCGCTTGAAGATAAAGCTTTGATTTATGTGATGTGACTGAGGCTGATAACACTTGAGCCCCAGAGCAGACACATTCAGACGGAATTGTCAGCTTAGTGTTGACGCTGATGCCTTGGAGAAGCTTTTTAGGAATCGTCAGGAAACCATTTGTCATTGCTTGGCGTAGAACTTTTTTAGGTTGACTATCTGTTTATTTATCCAACTATATGGGTTTTAAAAGGTCAAAGAATTATTTTTTTATTATTTTGTTTTTAGTTTATTTTTTCAAGCTCTTTTTTGGTCATATTTTTTAACATTTTCCCCATGAATTATATTGTTGTCGGGGTGCTAAAGCCTCTGAAACAACATTTAGGTCATGGGACACTAAAACTCTCCACTGAAAGCCAGGATAAGATGAGAAACATTTATACATATGGAATCCTATCACAAGGTTCAGGCCTTCAAATAGACAATCAATGTAGTATTGATCAATTATCAAACTGCATCATATCCATGCTAATGAAGATGGATGACACTGACATCAAAGGTGAATATCTGATTTTTGATAAAAGGTCTATATCAGTATATCCGTTCAAGACTTATCTGCACAACTATAAAGCAATGTGATACTGAAATGCAATGAATAGCTTTCAAATCCACATAGTGACAGTTCCGATGGAAATAAAGAAAGCTGATAAAATGCACAATGGCTTGACGGTTGCAGATCTGAGGAGGCTCTACAGCATCACAATAACAAGTTTTATGCGTCAAAATATTGTGTTCCAGCCATGTCTTTGTTTAACCCCAAACATCAGAGTGTGTGCTATTTTTGCATGCAGACTGCTAATGTCCTGATCAACGTGGTTTGGCATTCATGCACATGCACCACGCGCAAACAGTGTTCCTTTGTGATGTGCCATCAGCAAACATCAACCCAATAAATCAGCTCCGTGAAGCATTCAGACGTAATAAGAGGGCTTCCTGTGTGGTCAGACCTGACTAAATGATTTAAGAGTTGAGGTTGCTGATCATAATTGCTTTCTTATTGACGTCTGGAGGTCGGGACCGCAAACTATGATATTGTCACACACTCATATTGCTGTCAGCCGCAGGCTCTGGTATCCAACGGCTGTGGGTGGCTGGACTGGTCTGAATAGGCTAGACCCGACCGCAGTGCTACATCGTGCTTCTTTTCAAACACCCACATCCCCTCAGATAAAGGCCACTCCAGGAGCCATGTGTATTGAATTTAGCCCATTCCTGAGGGTAACTTGTTATCAGGGTCAGATAAGCTCATGTCACACACCCTCACCTTCACTGCACTACCATCAGAACCCCAAAATTGTGTATTGTCATTTGTCAAATCCAGTTTCAGGAGGCTGCCCTCTAGGCGTCTGGTTGAATGAGAAGCAAAGGAAGGAGGCAGTTCGTTGACTGACGCTCTCTGTTGGCTACAGTTGTGGCAACCCTGAAATATGCGGCGTTCAGATGCGCAACGTGGGTGAAAGAACAGAGAAGGACAACCTTGACATTCCAGAGAGGGAGTGATCAGAGTCCAGACTGAACCGCGACCTTGATTCAAAGCTAGAACGTGTCGGTAACCTTGTCCCGAGGAGTCCCCGACGAAGCAGCAGCAGCCCTGAAGTAATGGGTTATTTCCTTTGTAAACCTGGAAGGTAAATGACACTAAAAGCACACAAGCCCGGCTCAACACCCTTGTTCAAATGGTTGTTTCTGTGAGCCTGCCATTAGGCTCAGTACACGGCTTCGGGGCGTCCTCTGAGCTACTTGTCTCGGGTTCGGGAGGCCAGACGAGGGAGGAAAAAAAACGCAGAATCCAACAAACCAGTTTGGAGATTCACCTTGGCTTACCAGTCCGAGGGCCCCTTTTCTCCGTCAGGCCTCACGAGGACCCCTCCCCAGCCACCGCACCCCTGTCCGGGCCCTGCAGGCATCTCAGGCTGACAGCTCTGAGCCAGATACTGGCAATACAACAGAGCAGTCATAATTGGCCCCTATTCAGTTCTCAGGGATAATCCTTGCCTTGCTTGAGCCTTTTCTGTTCCTAGCGTCATTTTTTCGCGAATGTTTACACAAGGTATGTATCGGTTTCTCCCCTTCCCCTCCTCGCCCTCCTCCTCCAGAGGCTTTTGCTCTGACCATGGGGCTGTGTACCCAACATGTGTTTAAATGTGTGTGTGTGTGAGTGGCTCTGCGCTTCCAGCGTGGCTGCTGGGGCCTGAAGTGACAAAGGCCTCGTGAATGTCGACTCACAGACACGACTGTCAACATTCAATAGACTGGATTAAGACGGAGCGTATAACCGAGCGCACCCTGACATGTTGACATGTTCTACTAAGTGCATTTCAAGGTGGATTTAGCCTGTTTGCTCCATTGTGGGGAGAGACAGAAGAGACACAATTGCTAAATGGGGCTGACTGTTCTTGAGATGGCGGGTGAACTTTACTCCCGCTGTCTGGGTTCAGATTGACACCGGCTTCAGTCTGAGGGTGAGTGAGGCTGCTGTGGATCCTGAGGAGGTTCAGGGGTTTCAGAGAGCTCTGTCCTTAACCAAACAAACACACTGGAATTTCTGCCATTGTTGGTGCAGAGGGTTGAGTGACAGGGCTGCATAGCAGAGCAGCCTGTCAGCAGAGACGACTGAGGGTCAAAGTGTGACCACCCCACATGCAACACTGCTTAATATGAGGGCTGGGCCACGTAGCATGTTTTGAGGTAAAACTGATCTCAGGGAAGGTATGCATATTTACTTTCTTCCACAAATTTACTTCAATTTGTCTCAGTAAGATCAAATGCACAGCCTTTAGTTTTACAATACTGTGCAACCTCGCAACCCTAAGACCTGATTATTATTATTATTTTTTTTTTACATTTTCAATCATATATTTTTTTAGATTTAATGTTATAGAAATGTTGGAATTGCTGGTTAAATTATGCTTAGAATATATATATATATTTTTCCTTTGCAGTATCTTATTATTTAACTGCTGCTATAACCACAGGGATTATCAAGTTTAAACTCATCTCACCTCAAATTTTGAACACATTTTGGAAAATATAATGAAACTCACACACACACACAGAGGTATCACTATCTTTGTGAGGACATTACATTGACGTCCATTCATTCTCTACAGCCTTCTCCTAATCTTAATGACAGCTATAACTAATGCCTGACCCTAACCTAATGCTAATTGTAACCTTAACCTTCATCAATAAGCCACAATTTGTGTTTTTCCTTTGTGCGAATCACCCAAAATATCCTCACAACTACAAATGTCCTCACAGAGCAGGTAGTTTCTCAATAGTTGGTCCTCACAAGTTCAGAAAGACGTGCCCACACACACATCATTCAATTCACACTTGTGCATGCAAAGAAAACCTACAAGCACTGAATCAGTGGACATCATTATTTTAATGGTGACTCAGTACATTCCAATGTGTTATTACTTTACAAATAAATTATGTATGACAAAGCTTTTATAGCAAATTAGACTCCTCTATTTAATCTATTTACAGTGATTAAAGTTGGTGGCCAGGTGACATCAGACATGCACTCCCCAGTTTTGGGTTTTAGTGCAAGTCATCATTAGCTGGCCGACCTGAAAGTTGAACCCTGACCCCTGTGAGGCACGGCTGAGGCCCGCTGGTCCTGGGCCCTGAGGCACTCGGATCAACAACAATGAACAAAAAAACACACTTAAAATAGACGGATATGTCATTAGAAAAAAAAAAACACTATTCAAGCTTCGTTTTGTGCGTGTATGCAGCCATATTGCGAGTAAAATAACAGGGGGAGATGAGGCAGAAAGGAAGCAGACGGTAAAAAGCAAACAGACATTACTGTTACACCGATCACCTCAATGACTTCCCTCACACTGCCTTGGGCCCAGCCTGGGGTCTCTGAAGTGGCTTGTTAAGCGTAAGAATATAGACTCAATTACCCTGGGCAAACACACCAC
>OMLF01022588.1:11734-27476 GCA_900302615.1 Holocentrus rufus
TGTTTATAATTTCCAATGGAAACAGTGAAAAAAGTCTTAAAATAAGAGGAAAAAACAGGGTTTTCAGAATATAATGAAGGTTCACGCTTTATGGATTAATGCCCAAATGAGGAACATAAAAGTAGCTTTTTAATTTTTATTCCGCTGAAGTTGAGAAATAAACGTCTCTCACCTCCGGCAGCAGCCAACACTATTCTGGGCCCTTTGTAGTGAGTGGTGATGTATTCAACCAGGTCTGCTCTGTTGATCGTCCTGCATCACAAACACATTTAAATCATTTAAATCATGAGAAAAGGGTGAGAACAGAACAGAAGGAGAAAATGGTTTCATTCAGCTTTTGGGTCAATAATCCACAAAAAGTGATGCGTTTTCCAGTTTGTTTGGAATAAACAGAAGAAGAGCGGGGTCACTAACATGAGCAGTGAACACACAAAGAAAAGAGAAACTATCAACAGTAAATCCAAGTCCCGCCCACACTGATTGATTGACAGGTGATCTCTGGGAAGTGGGGAGGAAAAAAAAATAAAACTCTGATGTTCTCACTTGATGTTCTCTGTGGGGCCGAGGATGGTCCTGCCCAGCGCTGTGGACTGGTACGCGGTGGCATGCAGGTAATCGAAGACCACTTCCTGCAGATTGGTCTCCACTTCCTGCATCTCCCTCAGGATGACGCCTCGCTCTCGCTCGATCTCCGCCTCGCCCAGCGTGCTGTTCTGGATGATGTCGGCCAGGATCTCCACAGCTGGGGGGGAGAGGAGAGAGAGAGAGAGAGAGAGAGAGAGAGAGAGGGGGATGTTTTTATTTGAAACCAAACTGAGAAGAAAAGCAGGTTTTAATGATCAGTCTGTGATGTTTAATGCATTACAGAAGTTTTGTTGTGTTGATGTTTTATGGCGTGCTCACCTCCAAACCTACTGTTTCTCCCTCTACTTCAATGATTTCCCAGAATGCCTTTCAACAACACTCATAAAATAACCCTGAATTGGTTTCATGAACCAAGAGATTGAGTTTTTCCACAAAATAAAAAAGTCAGTCAGTCCCCCTTAAATGAAACACAACACGTCTTGTTGCAGCAATGCATTCTGCTCTATGTGTTGCTCCTGTGTGGAGAAATGTCTCTGTCTTCTTCTATGATGGATTTCTTCCTATATGACTGTTGAACGTCGGTGCAAAATAGCGGCTCTACACAGAAGCAATCGCTCTTTGATTTTGAGGGACGGACACTAAAACCTGATGTTTACCATTGATGTTTTAGATCACTGAAACATTTTCTGACATTAAAATATTTTCTGTGGCAGAAATAGTTGAACGTGACTTCATGTTATTTTATTTGGCCAGTTTTCCACAGGAATTAGAAATACACACAACATACAATAAAACAGGCTCAGAAATATTGGAAATCAGGCCTGCAATTAACAACTGTTTTCACTGTTTTCCTCTTCCTCAAGCTCACAGGAAGTTCTTCTCAGTGTGTTTAACCCCATCAGTAACTTTAAGCTCTTCTTTCCTACCTCGTGGAAGGTCCTTGGAGAAAGCTTTGGCATAATACACCGTCTGCTCCCTCGACGTGTACGCATTCAGGTGAGCACCCATGTTCTCAATCTCCAGCTCCAGGTCAAGCTGGGAGCGTTTTCTTGTTCCCTTTTAGACACAAACACAAGCAAATAAAAATCTTGCAAACAAATACACCATTAGCAGTTTTTAAAGTCTTACTATGACATTACCATCTCACCTTAAACGCCATATGTTCCAAGAAATGAGCTGTCCCATTATTTCTCTCATTCTCGTAGCGACTGCCGGCATCTATCCAGAGGCCAACCTGTCAGTCAGAAATGGATAAAATCTCTCAATATGGGACCAAGTTACCAGCTCAACAGTGACAGCACTGAGGCTCAACTTTCAGCTTACTGTGCAGGTGGAGAGACCAGAGTCCTCAGAGGCAACACGAAGTCCATTCTCTAAAGCTGTCACCTTGGTTTCTGGGACGTTGAGGATCACCTGGTTGGCAGCTTGAGTTGCCAGAAGTCTGTGCGGACCAGCTGGGGGCTGAGAGTGCAAGACAATATTAGTTTCTCAGTCTGTGATTTTTTAAAAATGTATTTATTATTTTCTATAATACAAAAAATTATTTAAAAAAATGCTGTGATAAAATAACAGTCACTGTGACTCTTCAAAATTAGGCTACTGACGTCACAAGTCATGATCAGTTGTTAATGATAGTCCATTCATTTTGTTTTGTTTAGTCTGTTTTTATATCGTTTTAATTGTATGCAAACAATTTAGTTTATTACTTATATTGCATGATAAAATGTAATGTATTACGATACAATACAAGTCACGGTGACTCTTCAGAATTAGGACACTACGTCACCAGTTACCACCTGTTAACGATCGGCAATTAATTTTTAAATCGTTTAATCACTTGGTAATCACCTGAATTATTCCAATACTGTTCTACAAGCGAGGAAGAGTTTTGTAACAAATCACACATATTATTACAATCTTACAATGTTTTTAAAATGTACAATTACAGCTGAGAAGACTTAATTTACCCACGTTTATACAAACAGCTAGCTAAACACGGACTCACACCGCCTGACAAGCAATGCTGTCGTGATTTTCTCCCTAAATAAACTAATACTTTACTGACTTATTATTTCGTGATAAAATATCTGTCTATAAACGCGTTCTTACCCTGCTTAAAGAATTTGTCTTCAACAAATGTCTTATTACAAGGCATCTCCCCGCAGATGTGAGACGCTGTAACGACGCCGCCATATTGTTTATGTGATTCACTGCGCAAGTGCAAGGTGACGCAACGGACGAGCAATCATGCTACTTCCGTTAAGAGCTGAGAACTTGATGATATAAAAATGTACAGATATCCGTGAAAAATGTACCTTTTGTGGGTAGAAAATTGAAAATCTCTAGCACTTATTCCGCAGCTGCTTATCTTTAATCAAAATTTGGCATGACCTGGTTTTCATGTCAGACAAAACAGGAAATAAACACTTGTAAAAATGTCATAATGTAATGTATTATAAAATTATTATAAATGTTAATTATTATATATATAAAAAAACTGAATCCTTGATGCTTTAAACAAACAACAAAATGAATGTGTCTACTGACAAACTTTATTCTATATTCACTGTCCTTGGGTTCTTTTTTTAACAGTTAGTTTAATTTACTATTCTTTATTATCATTACTATTTAATCATATTGTTTACATTTTGCATGTTTTTGATACTGCACCGCAGTACATTTAATACTAGGTGATTTCTAGTGTCTGACAATGTACACTAGTTGAGAACAATATAATTGTATTTGTAAAAGTGTAAGGGTGTTATTGTGTCAGTGCAAAAACATGTGATTATAGAAAAGAAGAAAATATGTCATATATTGCCGACATGACTTATGTGGACTAAGAGCCAGACAGGCATTTTCAAATCCCAAACAATTTTTAAAAAAACATTTTAATCGATAAACCTTCATAAAATATTTATTTTGAAAAGAAAGGCTGAACGTTACAAGGCGGAAGTGCCTCAGCCTAGCTAGCTGCCGCAAATAAAACAGAAGAAGAAGAAGCCTCAGCCGAGCGCGCATTCTCAGTATCGAGGGTCTCGAATCAGAAAACGCGTCTAGAATTAAACTGTCAAAACAAGTTTACCTAAGTGGACGTGCCAGGCCGGGCCGGACCGGGCTTCGGTAACATTACAGTTTAATGCAGAGCAGACAAGCTCTGTGTTGGCTGGGAGTTAGCTGAAGCTTCAAACAGGTTATCTCTGCTCGTCCCTGCACTCACTTGACTCTGTTACTTGGAGCGACATTTAGTTTCTTGGTGACGTTTATGTTAGCTACTGATGCTGTGTGCTGAAAACTGTACTAGCCCTAAACTTAGCTAACGTCTGCTAAAACAACGCTAAACACGCATTATCTTCGCTGTTACTTCCAAGAAAGAAGAAATGGCGGATACCAGAAACACAATGGATGATGACCTCGAAGATGGAGAGATTTCCGACTCCAACTCGGACTCAGAAATGGGAACCACAGCTATGGCCGGACCCCAGTTTGCCGCTGCTCCAGTTTTCGGCGGTCAGTCCTTCCAGAGCAGAGCCGCCCCCCAGCCCTCTGCCACCGGCTATCGCTGCACGAAGACCACGGCGGACTCCAGCGACAGCGACCCGGATTCAGACGAGGAGGCTGCAGTTTGGCGCCGGAAACGCCAGAAAGTGTCCCAGGCTCCTCCACCACCACCTTCTGCACCCCGAGGCCTCAGCTACCCCGTCCAGCCAAACCCGCAGACCGCCTCCAGCGCACCGGGAGGCCGCAAGGTCAACAACATCTGGGGCTCTGTGGTCCAGGAGCAGAGCCAGGAGGCCATAACAGCAGAACTGGGCATATTTGGCATGGAGGGGGAGGTCAGCATGTCTAGCCGAAATGTGGAGACCTACAACTACGTCCTTGCACGCAAGATCATGGAGAAGGAGAGGGAAGAGGAGGAGCAGGTGAGGAATCAAGGAGAAGTGTCCATGCTGGACGCCCAGCTGGATGAGTACATGAGGGGCCAGGAGTCTCAGGAGAGCGGAGGCGGCGAGGCCAAGAGGAAGAGGTCAGCTAAAGAGAGACTGGGCCCCCTGGCTGAGATGGACATCAAGGGTCGATATGAGATCACAGAGGACGACCCCGACGACAGGGTGGTGGATGAAATAGCGTACAGACTGAGAGAGCCCAAAAAGGAACTGATAGAGCGGGTTGTTCGGGTCATCGGGAAGAAAAAGGCCATAGAGCTGCTTGGGGAGACCGCCACGCTGGAGGAGAACGGAGGGGTGTACACCCTGGACGGCAGCAGGCGGAGGACGCCCGGCGGAGTGTACCTCAACCTGCTGAAGAACACGCCCAGCATCACCAGGGCGGAAACCAGGGAGATCTTCTTCGACGAGACGCAGAAGGAGTACAAGAGCAAGAAGGCCGCCCAGAAGCGGAGGAGGCACCTGGTGGCCAAGAAGATGAAGCAGGCCATCAACACGCTGAACCTGCAGGAGCACGACGACGTCTCCAGAGAGACTTTTGCCAGCGACACCAACGAGGCCTTGGAGTCCCTGGAGGATGTGGCTGAGGAAGACGGACAGCCAGAGGCTGACACGGGCACCGACGACACGGCTGTAGTCTACAACTCCACAGATCTGGAGGTGTTTTGAGACCAGCGAAGTCGTTTTGGACTGAGAAGTTTAACACTGAAAGCACTGTAAAATTACTGTCTTTGCTGCACACAGAGCTCAAACTGAGTGCCCGTTTTCTTTACTTTAGTAATAAAAAGGAGCTTTTGTTAACAGAAAGGGTTGTCTCATTTTCAGCACTTGTGTTCTTGGTTTGGTACGGCACACGTTTGTATCATAAATACATGTTAAGGCAAATTAAACAATTGGATTGTTTTTTATTTGCAATAAAATGTTCTTTGCCCTGAGATCACATAATCAAATTGAACAAAAAAAATGAAGAGACTGTACATTTGGGGATAATAATGGATTTGTCTTAGTCTATGTTCTTTTCCTAATGATTTATTGAACTCATCTATAGAATTGTATATGTTTTAAGATAAGTAAAAGACTCATGATGAGTAAAATGGCTCAAAGGAGTGTTGATTTGTGGGCATAGGGTCATTTAGATGTTGAATAAGAAAATTAAGATTTTGGCCTTTTTTTTCTTTTTAGTATGGTGATAAATGTCCTGCATCAAAATGGCTCCTAAATGATGGAGTGTGTTATCAGCAGGTCAGTATGTCTGGGCCCAGTATCATAATGAATCTAATTAACTCAAAAGAACCTGAGAGGAAAAAAAAAAATACAATATATAATTTGTCCAATTTGTTTCAGTGAATCTGTTTGTCCACTAGATGGCAGACACACTCTTCCCCTCAACCACGGACTGCTTTTCAGTTAGTTTTTGTTTTTACGGTTTAATCATGGCATATAAACTCCCTATCATCAGGTTTATTTGTTTCTATTATGCATGCATTCAGTTATTAAAGTTGATATTTTTCTTAGTGAAAGCATGTTTCATCACATTATTCAGTTCTCTGATCTGATGATAAGTCAAAGGTTAATTCTGCGACTGGCAATGCTATAAAATAGAATAAAATGTGATGAGAGGGTGCTATGAATTACCATATAGTCCAGGTTTCTTGGTTTCCTTTTGTCAATGTGTTGCTAAGGACAATGAGATGATTTTACACACCAAGAATGATAAAAACTGGATCCTTCTCATTAAAGGTTCTTGTGAGCTGACTCCATCTGTCTTTATTAAAATAAGCTGCATTCAGTGCTATAAATAAAACTCAGTTTAGAACCAAATAAGGTTCACATTATCAGTACAGGTTTGTCAAAACTAGTTTTCCCATACTAGTTTATAAGAATATTATCCAAGAGGAAACCCATCTGCTATAAAGTAAGCCTTTACAGCCTGAGTCATGGCTGTAGGTAGAAAGGCTTCATCTTTGACTTGTGCTCTGTCAAACACTGAAGTGCATCAGAAACATTGCCCAAAAAAAAAAAAAAACATCCAATGTGTGGTTTGTTGTTCTAATAGCAGGACGAAGATGTCAAGGCAGACAGTCAGTACATTTTATGTCTGGTGAGAACTTTCTACAAGATTTAGCTACAAATTTCTGTAAAAATATTCCTTACACATATAAATCAAATAAAGCCTTCTAATCTGTTTATATACTATTTTCTATACATTTATATGACATATCAAAACGGTTGCATACACAATACTGTGTTCGACTTTTGTTGTTTAGCAACACAAGTGCTCTGTTTAGTGCTACTAGCATAGATAGCTATCTAGCAAGTTTGGTAACTGTAACATTGTGTTGCTGTGTTTTACTTACTTTTGCAAGTTTTTCTCAACAGTAATTGTATTAAACTTCACTATTCTTAAGGAGCATCATGAAAACATATTGACCCTTAAGTTTTTACTGTGTTCATGAAGGCTAATCAGCGGGCCTTTAAGACGAGCCGCTGGTCTTCCATGAACTTGTCAATGATCCTACAACATGGTGTCAAGTACAGCTGATATTGAGACAGTTTCTTAAAGCGGACAAGAGGAGACTCTTGTCCACGTGAACTTCTTGTTCTCAGTCAGATACTTCATGAATTAAGTCACCAGTCCCCTTATCTGCTGGTTGACTCTGCTGTGGTTCATATATACAAACAGCAGGAAAATGTTTTCCCTGTCTGACTCCGTCTCATTTTGTTCTTGTGTTTACCGATGACAACAAGAGGAGGGCAGCAAAGGCCTTGTGTTGTGGTGGTGGAGACAGGATGAACATAATATGGCTGAGATGCTCTTTGCTAAGACAGCTAGGGAATAAAATTCAGGCTGCATGCTTTGGTTTTCAAGGCACACAGTCCAGTGTCTCATTTGAATGGTCAGATTGTGGATCCTCAGTATTATTACCATCATTATTCTCATTTTCACATAATAAAGAAACATCCAGTTATTTGAATTCATCATAACACTGAAGCTACATCTGGTAACAAATTTGTTGATAGCAATCTTGGTTTTAAAAGACCTCATCTTTTTTTATTCCACTCTGCAGAACTTATTTATGTCGTGAAATAAATCGTTCTACCGTCCAGCATTTGCCTTACAAATCAGGGTTTTTACTTAGGCAAAGCAGCCCTGTGTAAACAAATGTCCCCCTGCTAACGCAAACTGCATCTAATCAAAGTAAAAGTACACTGTCGCCTCACGCAGCTCCAGGGGGAGAACTGAAAGGCTTTAATGGTGGCGGTGGATTTGTCGAACTGAAACGCCTTGGAAACGATCATTATCTCGGTTCATGGCTGCAACATGAAAGGCCCGGCGCTCTGGCAAAAAAAATAAATAAAAAAATATAAAAAACATGTTTGATAATCCCATCACTTATGGCTGTTTTCATATTTGCTGGCGGATGTGTCTTCTCTGATAAGCTGCCTCTGTGTACATTGTGATTCGCCGCACCAATTAGGCAAGCTGATTAAGGTCTACGAAAAGGTGCAGGGATCATTTCCCGCAATTGAGTTTTACTGTCTGCCGGGTTGCATGCGGAGCTGTTTTTTTTGATCCAGAATTCATTGCTCCTGCATCTCGCTGCACACACACTTGTTGTATTGTTTGCCGGTGGATTCACGGTAACGGCGATCAGCGTGGGATTATCAAAGAAAAACGTGAATCGCGGGAGGTGACTGATGTTCTGCGCTGTCTTATTCATGTGGAATTGTCACAGGCTCACAGTCTCTGGTCTCAGGACCTCTGTATCTGTCACCTGGCAACGAACCTGTTGCCTGGATACAACACGCTGTTTCTTATTTCCATTAGATCAAACAGGACCGGGGTTGAAAGACTTGTATCTCTGGACAGGGGAGGAGGTGCTGCACATGATGTCAGCGCTGAGAGAGAGAGAGAGAGGCTGTCAAAGAAAATCCCTCCTGTCTTCCGAGCTTAAAAAAAAAACAGGCTTTTGTCGCCTCATTGCGCAGAGGATTAGTGTTATTTTGACACTGCTCTTCTTTCAACACATCTGCTCACGTGTGCGCAATCACAGCGCTGACTCATGGTTGAACCACCTGGTGCGTCACGTAGCAGAAAAAAGAAAAAAAAAATCACATGAATCCACCATTCAAAGATTTTTTTTCCTCTCCCCTCACTCAAACGATCCCACAATCAAAGCTAAAATGAAATCTAAGTTTGTCGGTGAACCTCTGGCAGGCAGAGCTAATTTTGGAGACGCTGATCGACGGGCGAGAGCGCCACCGCAATTAGAGGAGGGATCCGCGCACAGGGGTGGAGAGGTTGCCATTTGCAATCCCTCTTTCTTTCAAAATTAAATATATTCTCCGGGGCGACTGGGAGAGGCCAGAAGTGCGGCGGTAAAGGTGATTTAGGCGGGGAGGGGGAAGCTATTTCAGGCCCTGATAGCATCACCAAATGATTTCCTCCAGAGGGACAACACGGTTTATCGGGAACAGGCGCTGACTCATCGCTTTCGAAGAAACATAGGTAACCCACTTGAGGAGCAAAAAAAAAAGAAAATGGGATGATGGATCATGTTCACAAAGTGTGTCACCACTGGCGATGACATCAGTCCTTCCCAGGGTGCAAATGGGGGCAGCAGTGGCAGGGATGCTCAATTCTGCGGCGTCGAGGCCCGAAAGTCTGCAGGCTTTTAGAGTCTGTTAGGGATCAAAACCAGCAGACTCCTAGGCCATTCTGGGTACGAAATTGATGCTTTTGGTCAGTGAAAATGCAACTTTTTGAAAACACCCTCCAGAGTGGGATTTCTTTTGCCGTGTGGACAGTGAAAACGGTGCAGCTTGATAATGCTGATGTATCATTTGTTTCGGTAGGAGCTCTGCCTTGTCGTCTGTCCATTAATGACTCATACTTGTTTTTGTAATCCCAGTTTTAGACTTTCTTGGGACATTTTTGCATTTGTGTCACAGGGATGTCAACAAATTGTCCCTGTTAGTCCTCCGCTTCTTTGCTCTTACAGCAGAGACTTTGAATCTTTGCATTCTTGTTTATGCACAGGCAATGTCTGATCTTTTCTGTCCTGAAAACGGAGAAATAAAAATGTTCAAAATATCTGTGTAGGCGAGGTTAGAGAAGCAGAGCTGTGACTGGAATTTTTTCACTCAAATCTCGGACTTCCTGTACAAATATAGACAGGAAAATCAAAGTTTTCCTTCCCTCAAGATCCACATTTATGGTGCCAGTGAGACAGTAGCCTACAACCCAACTCGAGAATTTCTAATTAATTCTAATTCTGAGAGTCACTGGCACTGACTCCTGGATCACTATAGGTTAAACCATTAGAGGAAACTGCTTTTGAGGCTGTAAGCTAAATCTGAACAGCGTTGTAAGAGGATAAATTATTTTTCATCATTTGACAACACATGCATGATCTCTGGTGGACTCAACTGTAGAGCTGAAACAAATGGTCATTTATCAACTTCCAGGTTCATTAAGATCACTAAGACTTACTTTTCTCCGTTCATATCATTATAAAACTTTTTTATATGGCAGCTGGTCATAAAGACGCAATACAAAGACATCACTTGGCACTTCCCATGAGCATTTGTCATTATTTTTGACACTTTAGATTAGATTAGATTAGATTAGATATACTTTATTGATCCCCGAGGGGAAATTGCATTTCAGTTACATCCCGTCCAAGAAACATACAAAAGACAGTGAGACATAACAACTAAATGACCAATCGACTGATCGAAAAACTAATCAACAGATTAATCGACGATGAAAATCATTAGTTGTAGCCCTTGTCGACTGTATTCTGAGGTGCATGATCAATCCCTGGGTAAATCTACAAGGTCTAAATTAATAAGGATATGGGATGTTTTTCTCTCTTGCAGCCCCACTTTGTGATTTGAGCTGATGAGACGAGTGTAATTTTGCATTATAATCTTGGTTTGTGCAGCTTTGTTTCCTTTAAAGCATTTTTTTATGTTACATGTGTCCATTAAAAAATATAAAGGGCAATAAAAGGAATTTTTCCAAAGCTCCCCCTCTGCCTTGCATTGCTGAGGCAGCCCAAATGATGTGACAATCTAGTCAAATGAAGCATGAAATTGATGACAGACTGACAAGAAATCCACACAATCAGTTCAAACAAAACGCGATCCTTTCAAACCAAGCGTGAAATTGATTAGGTACAGCGACAAGAAATAAGAAGAAGAGGGAAATAATTCTGTAAAACTGATGACCTCCATTAAGAAAATACAAAATACACTAATTACATGAACTGAAAAATAATGCTTAAAGGAACATAGGACCATCATGAAGCGTAAGCACCTGAAATGCCGCAAACTCTTCGTTTCTGTGTTATTATAATGAGCAGAATGTAACTGCCACGTTTTTTCAGTGACATACCACAACATATTTTTGTCTACAAGGACAGTATTTCATGTGGGTGAAGAAAAACTGACCTCATATCAGCATGTTGGGAGTTTATTTGGGTTAAACTCTTAGCTCTCATTCAATGTTTCGCTCCTTAGCACGTCACTCTTGCGTGACCATCAAGGGAATATTACACTAAGCCCCTCTGACCTTTACTCTCCTAATAATTACTTGTAATTCCTGTGATTTTAAGCTTATTCTACATTTGCATTCACTGTGTCTTGTTCTGGATAAGACTGTTAGCTAAAATGCCTCAAATGTAAAGGTAAAGATGAAGTGTTCGGTCTGTGTTTTAGCTGCATTTTGGACATATTGGCAATTTGTAAGTTGACATCATTGCTAAATATAAAAGAAGACCAGGTGAAAGCCTACTACATGGCTGGACCATGTATGTATATTCTGTTCTTAACGTGTAATAAATTTGGAATGAGCTGCAGTCAATGGCCAGGGCGAAGTAATAAAACGGGAAAGGAAAATAAAAAATGACCGGGAGAGGGGGAAAAATAAATGCACTGAGTGTCAGTGCTTCCCCCCTCTCCCGGTCGGTCCAAAAACTGGAAGCTGATCAGAAAAAAAGGAGGCGCTGTACTAAAAGGTGAGCAAACACACTTAAAAGAGGGAATTAGAAATAAAGGCCTCTCTTAAAAAAAGCCTGCCACTATTTGAGGAAATACAGCATGGCCAGTGTGGGTTAAAAGCCCATAAATGTAAATATATCTTCGCAAATAAGCATGTAAAAATTGTAAAATCCATTGGAATATCTTAATGTAAATACATATCATATCATCACATCACATTACACAACAGCCTTGTATATGTTTGTAAGAGGCGCGACATGGAAAACAGCAGTATGACATTTTCCTTTTTTAAAGACAGGTTTTATCACTTCTGTTAATGCTGAGTCACCGAAAATGTGGTGAGTCAGTGTGTTTGCGTGTTTGTTTAAGCGTTAGGACCCAGTAAAGAAAATGTAAAATCATAACTGCAGTGTCATTCTCAGTTGAATCTGTGGATTAGACCTGAGAATGAAGTTAAAGTGTGAGTGGGTAGAGAGCCACTTTGTGCAAATGTACCTCCACTGCCACTGGTTTCCTTTTCCACGGCACTTGATGAACTATAATGGGCATGTTTTGAAGCTTTTCTTTTCAGTTATGTTCCTTGCAGCGTGATGTGGGTGGCCTTTTTTTGGTCACAGTTAAACAGCCAACTATGCCAGTGCTATTTTTGACTGTTTCCTCACAAAGCTTCAAGAGTATATGACATAACTCCAATCAACAGCTCGCCCTGGATATTTTGACACAGACTGGGTAACACATTTGCTGTGATGTGGAACAACCTGAATTATAAAACAGAAAAAGGATTCCCTTTCATAATATTGTGACAAACTAAATGCAAGTGGGTACTTTTTTTTTTTGGTACTGTGCCGCTTAGTGGGTAGAGAAAGACGACATCCCTGCCAAGGTTAGGGGTTCAATTCCCTGTGCAGCCCAGTGGGCAGTGCAGAGTGTGCCCATTATGCCCATGATCCTGAATGGTTTAATCAATATTTGTGTACATTAGCAAGTCTCTCCCAAAGCGAGACAAAACGAGAGCCAAGACTCTGATCTGTAATATCCTCAAGCAGTAATTTTTGGAGCTGCTTCACCAACAGATGACTGACTTTGCGGAGACATTAGCAATACTCAAGACGGCTTTCTGGATGGTTTGTACCACTGTTGAAATTCATTTTGCGTCATACCAATCCAATCTATACGGAAATCTGCAAACATATACACCTCTTTGCTAGAAAAATGTTGTCATATATGTTACACAGCAGACATGGTGATACATGTTGTCTTCATGTATTCAGATGCATACATGAAGACAACATACTGTCCTTGAATGGTCATATATGTGCATCCAAACCTGCTCAACATGACAGCAGCAGCTCAAAAAATAGGGAAGGATGTATATATTTCCAATCCCAGCATCAATCACAAATCACATGACCTCCATCATGATTAGAAGCTTTGCACTTATCACCAATAACTTCTCTCATGCTCTATGTAGTGTTGGTGATGTGGTGGGTGTGTGTGTGCATGAATGAGCGTGAATGTATGAATGAGCTCATCCACCTCTCACATGCATCTAAAGACCACTCACGGTGATCAAAGCTATAACACACAGCCACTTCCCTCTGAGAGACGAGGCGCACCATACAGACGAGACTCCGCAGGATAGACATGTCAGTGAATGAGAAAGCCTTGTCAAGCGCGCCGAGTGACAGATTGCCCCGAGAACACCATTAAGTGCCCAATTCGGAGCAGAATGAGGGATCATTTGCATACAAATAGTGTGCCTATATGAAGCAATGATGGATGAGGACACCAATATAGACTATCACCGTTTCTGCCTTTCTTTTCCACCGGCTTGAAGGACACAAAAGCCACAAGTGGGTCTTGCAAACCGGCAGATCACAGCAAAGCCAGAAAGAAATGGTCATATTGGAGATTTAGTCATACAAAGATTTCTCAAAAGCAGAAATAATCTCATTAGTTGAGATAAACATCTATGGGTGGAACTACAGAACCATAACCGAGTTATTCCACTTTTTATACTGAGTAGCATCTTTCCATGTCAGTTGATGCTATTTCTGTTTCTTCTTGTAGGCATCACATACCTGTCCAAGAATCTCAATTTCCCTTGCAGTCTATGTGAGGTCACACATTCTAATTGATTGATTATAGGGGGATATCAGTGCATGGGAAATCAACAACATGCACATGAATGCAGAAGTATAGAAACACCACCACATTCGTTACATTCCTGCGTTATGTTAACCCACTATAAAATGTGCTTAGATGCTGATTTTGGCCTCATGCTGAGGGTCTTTTTTCAAGTTTAAGTCCAGTTAACATTAATAACAGACTGAAGACCACTAAAAAGACAAGTAGCAAGAGAGGAAGCTAATATTATAAAGCCTAGTGCTCCTGATGAAAAAAATGCAGTTTGCTAGTTAGCTTAGCTAGCCTTCCACATTAAAAGTAGCTGTACAAGCCTGAAGCTCTCTAGGTAAGCTAGTTAGCTAGCTTGTTCACGAATGCCATGATCATGAATAAAAAAAAGTTACTGCTATCTATATCTTGACCAGAGCTCCTTCTGTCCCTTTCAAGTTTGCAATTTAGCTAAAAATTGTGAATCTTTGGCTCCGCCCACTGAGATTTAGCTCAACCAGTGAGATTTTGTCTGCCACCAGAATAGCTGTGAAATGTTTGTTCTGCAAGGAAAAACAGACAAATCTGCTTGCTGATCACCGTCCCACACTGTTAAGTGTCATTTGCAACACCTCTCCACCTTTGTATTTGTTTTAATTTTCAGTTTGTATTAAAACCCACACATACCGACAGCACCTGATGTCGTCGCTTTAAACTAACACAAATGTACTTCGTGCCAAGCTACAAGACACATGGACATATCGAGATCATACTGACGCGTGGTTTTGTGGTCAGTCTCCAGCCGGGGTCCTGCTGACATCTCTCTTCATAGGTCCCTCTCTCTGCCTGCTAAATGTTTTGGCTCGGACCAGCCGACGGCGTCCTCAGAGTGGATAGCGATCTCATTAATCTGCCGGGTGACTTCGCCACCCCTGTCATCCCTCTCTGGCCCTCAGATAATGGGGTTCCATTATGTCGGCCAGTGTGTAATCGCCCAAGATCACAGACCACTCCAATTGCTTTCGTCCCATCATGGCCCCTATAACGCTCTGGGCGCTGCACATGTCTCACATTAGTCCGCCACATCAGAGAGAATATGGGTCACCGGTATCGCATGCTGTGAGATGGCACGGGAGAGGAAAGTTCCTACTTTTTATGCGTTTGGGGTTTGGTGTGACCTACAAATTGTAAACTCTTGAGTGAGATTTCAGTATCCCAGAATCAACAGTTACTAAGCATAATTATTTACAGCAATCAAGGAAATGATGTCATATATCTATCCAGTGAATCCATACCCTGTTGCTTTTTCCAAAGAGATTATTCCAAGTTGTTTTTACCATCAGTGCTCATCCTTCTCCACAGTGATTTACAGATTGAATGAAAGCAGATCTTATTTACTCAAGTTCATTTAGAGCCCCAAATCCCTGTTTACAGTCTCAAAGGACTTTACAGGCCCACAAGTTTACAACAAGCAAAACAGGACGACGCCCCCCTGATTTGAACCCTCATAGCAGGCAAGAAAAAAACTCCCCAAAAAACCCTACAGGGAAAAAGGGAAGCATTATACAAATCAGACTGCGCAAGTTACAAAACATAGAGTGAAATATCAAATTAAACGAGCCAATTACACCAGATCAGAGCAGGGATCAATAATTACTCCATAATGACCATTTATCAATTATCCAATAGGGAGTGGACACATGGATGAGCCGGATACAAAAACCAGTGCTTCCTACACACAAATACAGTAAGATGTAAAGGCTTCATTTATTTGGATTGTCTATTTTTAATATTCAACTTAGTATCAACTTTGTATCAATTTAGTATTGAACAAACTTCACAGGAAGGAAATGAGCACTGCAAGACGAAATGTGAAATTAAAATAATCCGTCATTCAGTTTTACTTTGATATGAAACTAAAATGAGTGTAGTTCCGATGTTTTAGAAGTATTGATTATATTATGATTAAGAACATTTTTAGCACAGTTTTATATTGAATATTAACACTGGACAGTCCAAATAAAGTGTGAAGACTGCAGAATAAAACATGCATCCAAAAAACCTCCTGGTGTTTTGTTTTGTTTTTTTGG
>OMLF01022590.1:28802-51060 GCA_900302615.1 Holocentrus rufus
CATTAATCTCTTCGAGTAAAAGATAAACTCATCCCGGTTGGTCTCCTTGTTTCTGCACACACACACACACACACACACACACACACACACACACGCGCACACGCACACACACAAACAGTAGGAAAAGCAACACTAACTGCATATTAATTTGCATAAAACAAAAAGTACAACCATATTGACATATAAAACAATATTATGTCCATCTCAGATCATACTTTTGCACGACCCTTTCAGGTGAAAAAGCATTATGAACCACACTGAGGAAGATAAGTAGCTTTAAACTATTATTGGGTTCTGAAACACACTGTCATGTCTCTTGATGAAACTATTCAATGGCTTCAGTAAATATGTCATTTTTCTGCCTTGATAAGACTGGCTCGTTTCATTATATGTAATATTTCATTATAGATGATATGTCTGAAAAGTAAGGTCTTTTCTACAGCACTTATTTGACCACTTCACTGTGCTTTAAGGCACTTGCTGTCTGGCAGGTGATCTATACCTACATAAATATATAAACTCGTGTGCTTCTCTTCGTGTGGGGAGACGGAGGTGTGCAGAGGAAGTGTATAGCTGTTTATCCTTTCCTTGTAAATTAGGCTTGCAAATTGTAATAAAAAAGCAAACAGGCTACATATTGCTTAGAAAACACTGAGAAAAGGCTGGTTATGACTACAAATTTCTGCACTGACTGTAGAAAGCATTTTTTGGCAAATGGCTCGACTAAATCAAATTATCCAAGGTAATCTTTCAGCTAACTGTATGAGTGCTGACACATAGTGGCTTTGAATGTTTGTACTTATTCATTGCACTTCCAAACAATGGAATATCCACTTTGGACCAACTCACAATAAACAATGGCTCCGAATTAATTAAAAACAAATTCTAAGCAAAAAAATACTGTAAAAATGACTTATGAGCCATGTCAGATTGTACTAACAATGTGCAATACGCTCGGTGATGATCATTTTCCATCCTCCGCTTCAGATCTTCTGCCCCAGCTTCGCTTTCTGCAGAGTGAAGAACAGGTCTGAGTTATTTACAGCACTGGCAGCACGTGTAGTCATCTTAACGTGAACGCAGACAGCCAGGCATTTTGTTTCTCTAACATGCAGAGGTGTTAGTATGGAACGAAAACAGGCAGGTGAGAAAAGGATTTGCAATAATAGGCGTAAAAAGCGGAGCAGCACAGGTGGAAAGACCGACATGAAAGGGAGGACGTGTGCAGAGAGGGGGAAAAAGAAAACGTGGAGACGTACTATTCCAGTTGCATGTTTGGGTTTGACGTTGTAGGAGGCTTTCTCCCTGGCCTGCTTGAAGCACTCCTCTGCCATTTTAACACTGAAAAAAGACCAGAAACATCCATTAGTCAGAGTAGAGATGCATACTTAGCGAGCACAAATACTAGAGTGCACACACACACACATGCACACACACTCACATGCACGCTCCAACCACTGAAATTCATCCTTTTACCATAAAATATGAAGTTACAGTACAAAAGAAATCCAACTGCTCGACTGTCCAGACTATGGCTATGTGGTATTTGGACAGGGGAAACTTGGTTTGTCAGTTGGCCAGTCCTCCTTCTAAATGACTCACTCTAGTTTACTACTGCACACAGAAAGCCAGCAGTGTCACTAGTCATTTGTGCTTTACAAAGGCAAAACACTCAGCTTGTTGGCATTAAGTGAGTACAAAATGTAACAGACATGTCTCCTGCCTCCACTCATTGATTGGAAGTCTTGTGCAGCCTGGTGCTGCATGCTTGAATGTCCATGCAGCACAGGTGAAAATTAATATCTATTAATATTTATACCACTGCAGTCCAATAGAAAAAACAGCAAAGAGAAAGAGAGAGAGAATTGGGATGTTGGCCTAAGACAAGGCCAAAGAGTCTTTCCTACTGAATAAGCAAAGCTCATGACATTATGCTTGTCTTATAAATACATATCATGATTCAATCTTCATTTGGCATAATGGACCAATTTGCTTTTTGTTGACATATGCAATAGTATCTTTATACTCATCAAACCACTGGAAGCTAACTGGAGCTTGCATGTGTTCTTTTCATTACTGGGGTGAGGAGAACGATTCGGGTCATTTAAACTCTGTTCCCTACATGAATTTGAATGAATCTGATAGGATCTTCGGCGAGCACAAGATGTACTCTAAGTTATTCATGATTTGGGAACTCATGCTTGGGGAGAATTCCAAACGGAGGAACATTGGGGGCATTTTGAATAATATCTTAAAGGACACAAAGTGGTCTACCCAAGGACACAGGCAGTCTAACAGACAAGGCCCTAAAATATAATAGAAAATGTCCTTTGAGGTTTGATGTTAGGCCAGTAGGGTCATGTTTGATGTCAAAGGAAGGAATCTTGAAATGAGTAAAACATCACATTCAACTGAAATAGGAACTGAGAGGGTTTTGTCTCCCCCCCAACATCTGCTCACCGTTCCTGTAGCATCAGTTTGTTCTCCCTCTTCCACTGCTCTTTGAAATCAGTGGAAAACTCGTGCCAAATGGAGAAAAAAGTATTTGGAGAAACCTCCTTCTCTCCGGCCTTGGGCTTGACCGAGAAGAACACGCTCAACTCCAAGAAGCTGCGGACGGAGAACAAAAACATGACTTCAAGACCAAAATATTACAACACCAGATTACAGAAACCTACACTGATTTATTGCAAAACCCAGCAGCTTTAAGCAAATATGCAAAATATGAAAGTTAATCTTGGAATAATATGCTTTTACGGACTTAATAATAGCAATATGCACAACAGCAAAAATCCAAACCAAAAAGATGACTGAGCATTTCAGAGCAGAAGAGTGAACACAGAAAACATTCACTATCACAGACATTTAAACCACACTGCTTTTCCTAAAATTCAAGGATTAAAATAAATGTCTTTATTATTGTTTTGTCACATATTGCACTGCTGTGTATATGCATGTGTATATATGTGTTTGTGGGTGTGCAAGTTGAGAATAGAGGGGAGGAGGAGAAGATATACAACCAGAAGACAGATCCAGAGGGAGGGAGGGCCCGAGTGAAAGTGACAAATTTTGCGGTTGATCAATACAGTGGACAGGTTGGGGTCTCTTTGTTTGGAGTGTGCTATAGGAACACATTCCAAGCCAGTGTTAACAGAAGCCTGGAGCCAAGGCTGTCTACTCTCTCTCTGCTTAGATAAACAACGTAGACACTGCACAGGGGGCCTCCCGTCTACCTAAGGCCCTGCATGACGACCCGCGCCTATCATGTAACTGAAGTAACCTGGAGACCTAAATATTGACAAAGCAGGGAGATTATATTTCCTCGCCGCGGAGAGAAAACACATCACATCAAGCTGTCTTGTACTGTTTTGTCCCGCGTTGTTCTCGTACTCCAATTCACAGCTAGCATCACACCTGAGCAGAGACACAAACCCAACGAAACAGGAAGAAAAGCCTCGATTTTTGAAGAACTTTGAAATGAAGCCTCTTACATCTTTTGAGTTTCTGCCAGCTGCTTCTCCTGCGTGTCCAGTTCGGTTTTGGCTGAAAAGGAAAACAAACATGAACATATAGATTAATGCACCAGTAAACACCTTATTGGAGTTTTTTTTCCACAGCATCAAATAGATGCCTTTCAACCTATACTGTATATACAAGAGGATTCCACATGTCAGCATTACTTATACCAACAGTCATCTGCAAGGTCAGTGGTGTGCCACCAGGTTATTGAGTGTTGGATTGTCTGCTGTTACACAACTGACAAATGAGCACTGCACATTGCCGGACAAGTGTTTCTTTGTGTAGAGTTACTTCGAATGGAGACAGATGAGTGTGTATTTGAGTGTGCATGTGTGTGTGTGCGCGCATGAGAGAGAGAGACAGAAAGAGCGGGAGAGAGAGAGAGAGAGAGAAAGAAAGAGAGGGACACTGTGGTACACATTAGTAGGCATTTCCAGCAGGCTGCAGCACTTATCTCGGTGGGTCATCGGGATCATTCTGACTGTGTTATAAATTATGATATAAGAGAACGGCAGTGAAATGTGACAGCCTCAGTCAGGAAAATGCCACAGGCTATTCCTCAAACAAATCTCTGAACTGCGGGCCAATTTTCCAGATTTTCTCCAAAATATCACAGAGTACATGTCATTCCGTCAGTCCGGCTGTCATGTTTTTTTTTTTTTTCATCCCTCAATTTTGGAAATCTGTATCGATTTCGGAAACGGGCAGCCTCTGAGCTTGCCGGTCTAAATCTTCACATGATCGGCGCGGCGTATAAAGGCCATACATTGAATTCTTTCCCAGATAGCTTCTCTTTAGCCTCGAACATTCCGTTAGCCATCACTGCCTTCACCTGTCAAACGATCAGAAATGACCCATGCTCTCTTTATAGCTTTCCAAGACAGGCATGATGGTAGACGGATAGGGAATCTTTCCTGGCAGAGATCTCCGTTCTGTTCATCTTATCCCTGGAATATCTGATTGCTATGTGTAATTGAAGCCAGAGCCACATCTAAGGATCTCTGACAAGTCTGATGGAACCTTCACCATTCTTTACCTTTCCAGGGTGCTAAATCACCCCGTAGCCAACCGGCTCCTCTCTCTCTGCCTACGGCTCATCAATAAATGATGACAGATCAGTAAATAATACGGATGGGGCTTCCAGAAAGAATCTTAATATCAGGACCATGCTTTTTCCTTGGAGCGAAGGCGATCTAAGGTGCTTTTTGGAGACTGCTGACTATAGCGTTGAACAGGAGTGATCTAAATTCAAGATGCAGGAATACTGACGATCAAGTTCAAGTAGATGATTTCTTGCACGATTCAGCAAAGCTCCGCTGAGGTTTTTCGCCCATTGCAGGAGGGCCTGCTGATGAGACCGAGGCGATGAGGCTCTCTCTCGCAGCCAAGGTAGTAGTTTGTGAAGAAGAGGGGGAGAGCATGGCATCAGGCTTACTAATCTTAACGTCCATCAGAAACAGATTATCACATGGCCAGTGCTCTCTAGCTAGTCACAGAGGCTCCATCAAAGCCTTGCATGCATGAGAATCTGTGAAGCGAGTGGGGAAAATCGAGCTAGACCAAACAGCGGAGCTCCAACAAGTCCGCTCCCACTGTTATTCTGTGGTTAGTTTCATGGTCAGAAAATAAACAAAAGCGGTCGAAACTGTGGAGCCAGAAACTGTTTAACCCCGGGGTTTTTAGAAATTACAGAAATAACAAAAATAAGACATTTGGCTGTTGTTCTTTTTCACCATTGCAGTGGAGGCACCCCAAGAATTCTGTCTGGAGCCTTCCGAGTCACATGTCCACGTTACGGTGCTTACATAGTGCTCTCAGAGGAAAAACCTCGTCATTTGCATCAAAGCGAGCGCTCCCATATTTCTCCCCCGAAAGAAAGAGAGGGAGGGAGGATGGAAGTGGGAGAGATGCTTTCATCTACAGACTTCTTTTAAAATGCAACTCCAGGACAGTGAGCGATACCACGAGAGAACATATGCTATATATTATACACTCATTTGAATACAAAAGCAGTTGAAAAGAGGCCCGTGAGCTGGGTCTTTCAGAAAAATTGGTCACAGTCAACTAAATGCAGCCAGCCTCAAAGCCAACGCAACGCAAAGAATGACATTTGGCTTGTTATGTTAAAACAAGCATAACAAACTAAGTCTTACACCTTTGAAGTGGATCACAATATCACAATATTGTTGTAGATGTCAGATTATGGAGATAAAAGCATGCTTGTATGATGTGCGCTGGACATGACAGATAAACACCGCTACATTTTCAGGCCATAGCGTCGTAAGTAGAATAAAACGGTACATTTCAACATGAAGGCCTTTTTTCAGTCGATGATGTTCTAGATGGTGAAAATGTTATGATCTGGCTAAATGATTGATCGGCTATATCAGTATTAGTGGCTACAAACTGCAATCCAGCGGAAATTCTCTCTTGAGCTTGTCCTAATGATGTCTGCTAAAGAGATCTGGGATGAAAGGGCGATAAGCAATAACAAGCTGGAGTGAAAACAACCACGGCAAATGGCAGAGGGAGCGCTCTATAGGCGGATTCATCACCCACCCTCGGTTCCACAGATAATACATCATCCCTGTTTTAACAGCCCTCTTGGTAAACACCTCGCTGTGAAGTGTTTATTTGATTTCCTGATATGAGGGAAGGAGGGATGGAAAGAAAGAGAGGGTGAACGGGGGGAAGCGAGGCGGCACTTCAATTCTCTCCGCTGTTCCTCTGATGGGAAAAAAAAATTGTATAAGAATAGAACTGAGGCGCCCAAAATAGCATTTTCAACAGCATTGAACTAGGACCAATTGGGACAAAAAAAAAATGTGTAACAGAATTTACGGCGCTAAAAGATGGAGTTGCCCCCAAGTCAGTTTCACTACATTAACATAGCATTTACTGCCGCCTCTCAAGCATTCAGCTCGGTTCTCGGCACTCAATTTAACAAGCTGCATGATGGGATCGGGCTCAGCCATCCTGAATCCTCCTTTGAGGCAGAGCAAGAATACAGTTTGTTTTATAAGGTAGAGATCAAGATAAAAGACCCAGCTACCAAGTGCAGTAATAATCCATCAAAGCAGGTAGACAAACTCGAAACAATAGCTGTGAGTTATTCAATACACCCCGAGATAAACAGAAATCCCTATGGAAACAGCACTGAGTGTGCTCTTGTGTATACCGACCAGCAAAACAGCTTGAAACAGATTTGGAAATACATCTGCAGCGGACTTCTTAGAAGACGTATAGCATGTTGATTGATGATCCATTTCAAATGCATTCACACCCAAGAGGAATTTTCAGCTTATATATGGCAAGTGTGTATCGCTGCAGACTGCCTCTTGAATGGGGTGAGGTAAGTGGTTCTCCTCTCCGTTTTGGTCTGTTGTCACTTGGCAAAAGTCATACAGGACTCTGACAAGCAGGGCGCATGCGTCTAATTGTGTCAATAATCATTAGTTTCGGTTGATTGTAAAAACGAGCTCACCTTGGTTCAGAAACGCATCCATCTTTTCCTTGAAGGGCTGCAGATTCTCTTCAGAGGACACCTTACACACTTTCTCCGTCTCAGCCGAGCAAGCTGGGAGAAGAAGAAGAAAAATAATATGTATGTGCAGTAGAGCCCACAGTCTGTGTTTCATTTTGTATTATTCTTTTTTTTTTCTGCAACGATAATAACCTCAACAGGATGAATCACCCTGGCACGGGTTGATGTGATAGAGTTCTGCTGAATAGGTGTTTGTCAGCAATGCCTCAAAGACTCATTACTGACAAATAAGACACCCCAAGGAACTTGACAGGCCTGCGCTCTGATCCCTGGACAGCCGGGGAGTCACGCTCTATCTGTACCCATGATGGATCCACAACTCTTTTGCTCAAGGCCTCAGAGGCAGCGGGGCCATGAGGGGCTAAGGGGAATGGGAAATGGAGAGGTGGGGAGGTGGGGACGGGGCAAATGGTAATTTGTAGACCATATGGTGCCTCCTCTGAAGGTCCAGAGCAAGCTAGCTCCACTGTGGTGCTTGTTGATGTCCTTCGGGCCAGCCAAGCACATTTCTGAACCGCCTACCTATTGGAACCCCCTCGGGGAGCTGTCATCGACGCTCGTGTCTGTTAGAGCGCTCAGCTCACTCTGCCGGGTAACAAAGGGCTGCACAGGTACAGCATGTGATGATGCATTTACGCAGGGCCATCATGTGGCGCTGCCATTGCGGGCCGACGCCAACGCAAGTCCATTTCCCCTGTGAGCGAGTCCGTCTTTATGAATTGCAAATAATAATGAGCAGCCAAAAGATTGATTGCAGTTGAGGAAAAACAATATTTGGCGAGACAACATGGATCAGAGACCTGATTGGTTTAGCAGCACAGATACATAAAATGTGATAGAGAACAGACCAGGTTTGGGGAATTACTGTCGATCGAGTTGCAAGCACGCATATACGCACGTGTACACACTCCGCATTGTGTACACACGGACATGCATGCACCGGAACATGCGTTAGCTTTTTACCACCTGTAGGCCCTTGAACCTTTGGAAAGTGTTCTCAGTGCTGAGAGACTGAGTAATGAAAGTGAATATTCGCCTGTGCCTCATTCATTAGGTTGCACTTTTTTGACTGAACCAATCAGCTCAGCTTTCCCGGAGCATAATCTGATTTCCACACTTGCTCTGAGCTTTCTGTCGTTACCATACACAGGCAATGACTTCATAAAAACTCTCCCGACCTGGTCTGAGCGCTGCACAGAGTTTCATATAAGCCTCCTTTATATGTTTACTTAAAATGCAGCATATGAAGTCTTTCTTAATATTAACATACCTCATAACTCCTACTGTGAAGGATGACATGGTTCTCTATGGGTTGAGAGAATTTTGTGCGGTGGCCAAGCTTAAAACAAGGTTGTTTTTCTTACTTCTTGAAAGGTTACGACTTTGGTGATAAGAGGTTTTCCTGATAGTGACAGTGTGTTCAAAACATGGAAGCTGGTTAGTACAAGGTGCGTAACCCATCAAATATGTTATGAGAGGAATTAGCCACTCTAACATCTGGTTAATAAATAAATGAATGAATTAAATAAATAATCAGTGAGTCAGACATTAAGTAAATCAGTGAATCATATTTAAGGCCCTATTGGGAAAAGTGATCACACACAACATATGTAAAAACACATGTAGCAATTTTCTGGACTTTTCTCCAAAACATCCTCATAATCACATTTCAGAGGTTTGTGGTTTCGAGGGTCAGTGAGGTGATTCAGCTTTCAGTTTTAAGAGAGCTTCTTCCAGCTGAATGGATAGCTGATGGACTTTGGATGGGGTGCACAGGTAGAGGAAGTTCTCTGACCTTGCCCCCTCTATATTTTGATCTCTGCTTCATGAGGACAGTAAAGGCATGCTGGGTCCAACAGGAGTCTACTTCTGACAACCCACATCTGCTTCTGGTTAGGTCGTCTGGACGACAAACAGATGCTATCTCTCTGTTGACCCGATCCCGCGATCCAAACATGACCATAGCTGGTCACGTTTGAGAGATTTTTTCCATTGTGCTAGAAGATATGTGGGTGGATTAATACATAATTTATGGCTCCATAAATCTCTACGTGAGGGTATCTTAAACATGGTATGACACCTGCCATAACCCACATCGATTCAAATTTACTACCTGGTAAGGTTTTTGTAAATATGCAGTTTAAGGGTTTTGCATGGTTTTTTTTTTTTTTTTGCAGGGGAGGCTAGCGGCCATACCGTTGAGGTCCTTCCTCAGCTTGCGGAGGTCTCTCTGAAAGTCGTCAAACTTCATCTGGGACGCCTGGAAAAGGTCCTGGGGCTCCGGCAGAGGATAGATACAGGTCTCTCTGCCGGCATCCTGGTATAGAGGAACATGCACACACACACAAAAAAAAAACCACGCACGTGCACGCAGCCACACGCACACACACATGCAGCAACAATGTCAAAGTCAATCATCCTCAAATAGGAAGGGGCCTCTCCAGTGTATACACACAAGGTAAGATGGAGATAGATGTCTTCTAAGACCTGCTTATCAGCAGTCCAAACATCCCCAAAAAGATAAGGTTGAATCCAGATAATGAACATCAGCTAGTAAGAAGCTTCAGTAATCAAAGTGCACATCCATCCTGTCCATCAGTGTTACTACAAAGCCATTAGGAGTGCTAGAGCCATGTCATGCAGGTTGACTTTGGCAGGCTGCTCTCCACTGAGTTCATCTCATCTGGCGAACCTAATTATTTACACGAGTGCTCCTTTGGATGCTGTGCCAGTGAACAGACTGCAGGTTTGAATGAACCCAGACCAAAGCAGAGCGAGAGGGGGAAAAGGGAAGAGTGAAGGACAGAAAGAGAATTAGAAGGAGGGAGAAGAGAGCCAGAGAAGGAGAGAGAGATTTGTTTCTGCCGTAAATGAGGAAAGGAACAATAAATAATTTGATAAAGGATAAGCCATGGTATCCTCTGGCAAGACAGGAGATGAAAAGACGGGTCTGGAAGGATTTCTGAGCAAATCAGAGTAAAACAGAAAAGTGATTCAAATAAACAGGAACCAAAACATACCTCATCAAAGTGCCTTAGATAGTAAGCAACAATGTAGGACAAAAGACTCTGGGAGTTATCCTGAAAGAAAGAAAAAGATCCAAATAAATAAACTAAAATCCCTTTATTTATTAATCTAATCATTTTGGAGCAGGACGTTTTAATTTGTGTAGGGCAAACAAGTACGGAGACAGCAGTCTTAGAAGTTGGGGATAAATCATGACATTGAAAGAGTAATACAACAAACACAACTGTGCCGGGCTGGCTGTCATAACTCAGAGTTGGTGGAAAGTTTGATGTTCTTTATGGATACCTTACTCGTTCCACCACCGCCGCAAAAACACAAAACACTGCGTCCTTATATGGCAGTGCCAAGGGCACCCTGAGCCCGTTTGTGATATTGAATAAGAACAGTAAACAGAGTGGCCTGTTCTTCAAATCTGCTAAGCAATGGTTTTTGTGTTTCGCAGCAGTGAAGGTCCCCTTGAACACCTAAATCTCCACAAGACTCAGGGAAGAAATTTGTACAACTGACCCCAGATCAGCACTTAAAGCCACCTTGCTCCTCGAATACTATTAGTAATATTATTATAATATTATTATCAGGTACTTACTTCGTTTGACCATGATTTTGTATAGTGCACCTTTGAGATTACAAATTTGCAAGCATCATTAAAGGAACACTTCACCCAAAATACAAAGATTTTCCTACTGATCCCTAGCGTAGTCTGTCCATCCAGATAGTTTTTGTGTGATCTGGCAAGGTTTCCAGTCTGCCACAATTCAACACCAACAGCTCTTTCCAAAAACAATGACACAGATACCACGCCACAATCCACAGCCCCTCATGAGCAAAGAATTTCATCGGGAGCTATTTCCTGCTGAAGAACATGGCAAACTGTGTCAATCCGCCCTGAATTTGCTTCAGATATTCGTTGAGAAATAGTACCCCACAAACCCCTTTGCCCCCAAGGGCTGTGGATTATGTCGGGTATCCATGTCATTGTTTTTGGACAGAGCTGTTGCTGTTGAGTTTTTCACATGTACATTTTTGACAGTTTGAGCGCCACAAATGAATACCCATCCACAGCCCTGCTGTATTGGGGTGCTGGGAGACCCCGCCAAATCACACAGAAACTATCTGGATGGATAGACTGCACTAGGGGGAAGTGGGGAAATAGCATTTTCTTTTTGTATTTTGGACGAACTGTTCCTTTAAGATAACTGATTCTGTAAACATCACTAAGTTCACAGCTTGAAACGAATTTGTATGTTTTGTTTTTGCTTGAGGGATTCATTTATAGAGAAAAGCTGTTGTTAAATAATATTGAATTTGAGCAGCTGCAGCGTGAGCGGTGATGTTTGCTCTCCGTCTGCACCAGACGGACGACTCACACTGCTCTTAACGTCCTTGAGCTTTGGCAGAATGTCCAAGCTGAAGCCGTCGGCCTGGCCTCGGGTCCGATTCCCTCCATTCATGAAGTTACCAAAGGCCAGGACCAGGCCCAACACCTGCATCACACACTTGCCATTCTGCAGAGTCTGGCGCGCAAAGACAGACACAAACACACACACACACAAACACAAGTGAGAAACAAAGCCGAGGCAGATGATAAGAAGAGATGAAGGCAAAACATGCAAAAGAAAAGAAAAGAAAGAGGGATGAAAGATGGCCAGCGGCTCACCTTGTATACTCTCTGGAGGATATCTACTTTGCGGAGAACAGATGAGATACATTCGTGGAAAGTCGACTGAAATAGGATGCAGAACACCCGCTCAGAGAAGTTGGGGATTTGTGACAACTGAGAGAGAAACCTGATGAAGGGAAGAGGAGATGAGAAGACCAATTACCACAGGACATCTGTTTATTTTTCATCTCAAAACACCACAAAATTAGACAGGTTTCATGTGATTAATGTGGATGAGTTGGGAAGGGTTGCCTCTTACTGTTCAGGCTTGTCTAGTGGCTTGGCATCCTCCTTGTTTTTGGCTGATTGAATGTGCTTTTCAATCTTATCCATCTCATCATCTTGAGCTCTCTGTCAGTGGAGAAACGGCGTGAAGATTCACTTGATCAGCAAATACAAATTACAGCAGGGCCCAACCCCAAAACCACCCAAGGTGTAAAAAAAATAAATAAATAAATAACAAATTGCCACCAGTTTTTAAACTCAAGTCATGACAGGAGCAGCTTTGCGCATGCATTTCAGCAGTTGCTCAATGCAACTTGAAAGAAAAAAAATTAACATCTGGTGACGGAAGCCAAACCTTAATAGCACTGAATTGAGTATTAAATGAATATAAAAAATGAAAGAGAGGCTATGTGAATCCACAAAATCTTTTCCATTTCCCAGCGTCTATTGTACACTTGCATCTTGCTGACATAGATTTCAGCCTCAGTTCTCTACTTTTTCATGTCCGCATGTATTGACCACAAACCATAGGACTAGCATATATGAATTCTCAAACTGTGGCATGCTCTCCCTTTACTCAACTCTATGGCATCCAGCATATATAAGTTGCACAAATGCTAAGGAGTGCAAGACCAAAGTATTATACAATATAGCCTTAAAGCCAGACTACATTCCTGACTATTATCGTGTTGTCAGGCTCTGGACCACAGTTTTATACAAGGTGGTTTAACAGAAAGGCAGACCAGAAATGCCCCTTCATTTCACAAGAGACAAAGACAATGGATGTTAATTTGTCTGACGCAGACTGGCAAAACAATAAAACCATCCTGAGGAAGAGAATGTAAACTCTTTCCCTCCGGAGCCCATAGACCCTGAAGTCCGACTCTAAAAGAGAGCAGCCTCCCTCTCGCTCTCTTTGGGGTTTGGCCTCGGCATGGATCCTTGGAAAACATCAAACAGCAGCATCAAACGCACTGAGCAGCCGATTAGTATTCTACACACCGCTGCCTTCTGTCGACAAGGGCAAGCTCTGCTTCGCCTTCTCCAGAGATGTTTTCAAGTGTAAATATATTTAACACAAAGCAGATCCTTTTCAAAGGCCAGCAGTAGAGCCCAGCAGTGTGTGGTGTAATTGGGGACAAGTAGGCATTAGCGTGTGATCTTTGAATTGCCGGGGCATGTTAGCATGAGAAATACGGTCCCATGTGAAATATCATTGCAAAGGAGAGTGGGATGGTATTTGTGGTGCCGGATTTGAACCAGTAGGCCGAGTGGTATTTACTTCTAGCAGAGGGCTAAACAGAGCTGGTCATGGTTTAATCATGATTTATGTCACTCAGTTTTCGCCAAAACATCATTTCAATGATTCTTGTAGCACTATGCTGCCAACAGCACAGTGTCTAAAGTACAAATTGTTCTGTCACAAACATTTTGACCTGCTTCTGGCACTAACAAGGCCTGGCTGTGAAAAAAATTAGCGCGAGGTGACTATTTATAGGCTAGCGGTTTGTAGGAGATGCTATCTGACCATGGTTTTTGACTGACCTCCATGACATTTGGCTACTGTCAGCTACAGGGGAGTCTGACTGTCAGACAGCCTGAAGTCTGGACCCAGATTATAGCTTGTGATATTAGAGGGGAGGGAGCGGTATCCCACTATCACTATGACCCCTTTACTGGCGGCGGCTTATTGTTCAAAGAACAGGAGTGGTCATAATCCACAGCTCATAGACTGAGCGGCTCTGTCTCTCCCTGCATGTGTGTGTGTGTGTATGTCTTTCTGTATCTGTGTGCATGAGTGCACATTTGTGTACGCCTAAATGTTTGTTTGTGAGCATGTTTGTGTGCGAGAATGTGAGGGAGACGGAGAAATAGAGAGGAAAAAGAGAGTGAGGGAGGGTAGTGTGTGATCTAGCTTCTAGCACAGTGAGTGAGGGTGTAACCATTAGAAGCCCCTCTCATTCCTAAAGACACACAGGCTGTGCTGCCAACTGTGGTTTAGGGAGCTGGAGACCCACAGACAGGATGGAGTCTCGCAATACAAAAGAGAAACAATTTGGCTCCTCGACTCAATAACATAGCCTGAGGCTATAAGGGGGAGAGGGGGCGAGAGAGTGGGAGAGAGAGAGAGACCTAGAGAGAGAGAGAGAGAAGAGAGAGAGAGAGGAGCTTGCAGTCTCGGGGTGAGCGGAGAGGTTAGAAGCCTTTTGATCCTCAGTTATGACACATTGGTTCATAACTACAGCTTGTCTCAAGCCTCAGTCTCATTCCCATGATCAACATTATTAATATGCCTCTGGCAGCCAAAGGTCCAGGCCTCTCCTGTGTAGCCATGCCAAAAAGCAATTCATAGGAATTTCACAGCATCTTAAAACTGTATCACAGTTGAAAGGGGGAAAACATGCCCCTTTTCATGTTCCATTATTTATTGACGTAACTTTGTATGGGTCTTGATGTACTTCCATTGGGTGGGGGAGACTTTCTATCAGTGAAGGTTGATGAATATGTATTTACTGTATACAGGGAACCCTTCAGAGCCAAAATGGAGTCATATTGTGAAGTAGTGATGACAGCTCCGTAATTCATTTCATGCTAATGTTATACAGTACAATGTGGTCATTTCACTTGGCAAAGCCCGTTGTAGCATTAACATGATATCCAGATACTCTTTTTTTAAACCACACCAGCACTTTAAAGCCGAGCTGTGCCACAAACACAAGGGTTTCTCAACTCTTGTTCTCCTGCACTCGGGGCATTGCATTGCAACAGTGGAGTCGATCCGACCCAAAGTGAAGAATACATGTTTACTATGCAAAAGGCATGGGTCCCCTTCCAGGCCGGCAGACAGACCTACACAGGGCTGACTCTGTCGCCAAACAGCACACATACCAGTAGGGTTTGTGGTTCGCCTGTTTGTTTTGGTATCTAATGCACACTTCCTTTAGCTCACCCTTTCAAGTGGAACATGGAATATGAACTCCAGATAGCGAGGCATGTTCACAATGTACTGGCATCTCTGACTGACATTCACACTGTGGAAACCTTGTAGCTACACAGCGCAGAAACCGCTAAATTCCCTTTAATTAACAACTGGATTTTTTTTTTCTCCCGACTGTAAACAGAAGTTCACCTTTTGATGATCTTGGAAAGGTATTTTTTGATGGATGGGAATTGGTTTTGTGCAATTTATAGCCAGCAAGGTGCCAAGTACAACAAAAGTAACTGCCGTTGAATGATTCGTAGCCATTTTGTTGATATCACTGCTTGTTGACTCTACTTAGGTTTCATTCTATAAAAAAAAATGGTTGCATGTGACTCATCTATAGCATTAAATGTGTAACCATAAATCATATAATTTGTTACAAGCAAGAATGCCATAATAATACTACAAACCGCACAGAAAAAAGGACTGTGCGGTTTGCTCAGACCAAATGCGGCAGTCAAGATCAACCCAGGCTGTTCTGGTGATTGGCGTTGGCAAGAATTCATTTCATTTTGAGGTGTTGTCTTTTCCCCGGTCTACTGACTGTACAGACATTTCACTGTCCACAAGACCCTTGATCGTCTATCCCTCAAAGTCAAATTTAGCAAATTTAGGGTTAGGGTTATTATTGTTTTAACCACAAAGAGATGGCTCCACGACTAAACTGTTGTGTGTTGTTATACTCACATTCTCATAAAGGGCTTGCAGAGTCTCCATGTCAACCACAGTGTTGTCCATATTTAGGATGGCTGAGGAAGGAGAAGACAAGGTGGGTAATGTTATTACTGAAGTATGTGTTCACATCTGTAAAACTCTAGGAATATTCTTGTATCTTTCAGGGTTTGAACTGTTGCAGAAGTTACTTTCTTGCTTTGCTTTGAGGCCGAAGGTGCCATGAAATGCAACAAGGGCAGCATTCACCCTGCACAAAACGTTATGTGCCGTACACCGAGAACTACATAGTTATCAGCTCTCGTCACGATAGCATGCAAGAGGCCACAAACTAAAACATAAATATGGAGGTCTTAGAAATCTGTCGAAGGTACAAAGATCTGTGTTTGAACTCCTGTGTTTGAATTCCTGGTGTCGCCTTTTTGTCTCGGCGCGAGGACCTGGCGCCCGCGAGCATTAATCCTTTGAAAGTAAATGTTTAAAGACAAACAGAGCCCCGGGGTCTGTGGTGTTGAGGCTGAGGTGTTGCTGTATGCACAATCACCCAGTGAAGCACTCGACACCTATATATGTATTTCAGCATGCCGTGGGTGTCCAAATTACTCACACTGTTTTGATCTGCTGATTTGCTGTTGAGGTGCAGGGGGAGAGCTAATGTCAGAGGGATAAGGGAACACGGAGTAATGGATTCAGTGCACAGCGTTCACCACGCATAACTTCTCCTGCTCAGACATGGAACATGACTGCATTTCTAGTAAGCTCTTCACCCGACAGGAGTTTTATATAAGAGACAATAAGAACGAAGAAAAAGACAGAGGAAAGAAAGACGACCATAAGAAAGACCAACGAAAATGAAATATGGCAAAACAGACTCTTCCATTGGTCAAGTCAGGCAGACCAACAAAAGCATTCCAAACGAGGGAAATTTACTATAGCCAGAGAGGCTTGCTTTGCATGATCAGTAGATTGGTAGATTGTACAGGAAAAGGGTTCAGTGGTGCAACTGAGGTTGGAGCAAAGCTTTGCCATATGCAATAATGATGAATATGGGATGAAACTAGGTTAGAGGCCATACAGTTGATAGAAAAAAAAGGCCGAACTGATGTTTGAACATTATTGAACATATTGTACATATTGTGCTCATCTCTTTTTTTGTGTCAAGATTAATTTCCTCGATGTTTAGCTAATTTTGACATCTTTTCCTATTCACTGTTTTTCATATTTCAACTTGTCCTCTCTGTCTACTGATCATTATAATTTATGCTTATGTTTCACTCAGTGTTTGTCTTTTTTCTTTCTGTTTTATCCGTACTGTTTCTTTATTAGATGACAAGTCTTTCTAGGACTTTTATTTCACCTGCACAATCCAGCTGTAATTTTACTACTTACTCTTGTTTATGTCTTTTTATATCCCCTTTGTTCAAATAAAATCCTTTCTTTTTTCTTTGAAGTGTGTGTCGCTTTCTTTTTCTTTCCGGTCCTCAGTGTCATTCACACTCATGTTTCTCAGCTAGTCGCCACAAGAGCAGCCTCACTTCCTCCATCTCTGTTCTCTTGCTGCTGTCACTCTCTCACCCCTTCACACACTCGCCTCTCACACACCCACCGCAGAAACAACCCCACCTTACAATTACTCCCCTTCCCCGCTTCGTTCTTTCTTTCTTTCTTTCTCACCCTTTCTGTCACTGTCTCCTCTTACGTTTTCTCTCATTCTCACTCTGCTCTCTGGTGATCATTTGGTTCTCATTACTGTCTGAACCAGAGACTGGCTGGTTTGACAGGAGGTGGGGGGGGTGGTGGGAGAATTAGACAGGGGAGAGAGCCGTATCATCGCTTTGACACAGACCTCATATGACCAAAACCCAAATCCATCTGCCTGTCTACCCCTGCTACCACACTCAAGCCCCGCATGGCGCCGACAACCACCGTCTAACACTGTGACTGGCGCTCCAAAGCCTCACAGGAAGCAGACACTGCACGGAAGTGTCTTATGAAACACGCAGAGTGTCGGCCAAGTCTGAGAACAAACACCAACAGCTGTGAGGAAAATAAAAGTGTTGACTTCTCGCTGAGCTATTCCGCTGTCATAAAACAGACATGATCTAAATCAGTGATTCAGAAGTTGTTTTTCTTCCTCCCTTAGATGTTGAAGTTGGAGCGATACCCCGGTGATTTGACCAAAGTCATGTTAGTCATTGTCTACAAACATGAAATCAAGAGGATAAATAAAACGATGATTCACTCCACTGAACAGGACGAACGAAAAGTCATGAATGAATCCTTCCTCTTTTGTAAACAAAATGTTCTTTGATTTCTTTAATCATCCTAAACCTCTAAAGTGCCCAGGGGATCATGAGATTATTTAGTGAATGGGAAAACAGTACAAATCTTAATATACAAATATATTATACTGTTTACAACCTTTCAGATTTTTTTTCCATGTTGTGAAATAATGAACATGATGATGGACGGGAGCAGGCACCTCTTTGTTTTGGGGATAACGAGCTGAGAAGATGGAGAACCTCTTCACCAAACCGCCCAGATTATCTTCTTTGTGATCTTACTCTCCATGATATACTGACGTTTCCAATCAGCGCTAATTATGTACGATGGCAAAAACTGTCCTAACATAGGAGATGAATGACAGTGCTGATGAGAGAGGCCCACGCTTGCCCCCCTCCCCCCCTCTCTCCCTCCCTGACCTGGGATGGATGCAGCGAGAACCGACGTTAAGGCCGCAGCGCAGAGGAGCGCAAACTCCGTCCGCAAGACGCTTTGAAGAGACTGTAGACAAAACAACTCCAAAGAGCGACTGTTTACCGCTACAAGTGTATGTACCAGCCATGGTTTCTGTGGTACACATTTATTTTGATCAGACTTAGACCGCTGCCATATGAGCAGTGATAAAGATTTGAAGCTGGAATGTATAGGAGGTCCCACTTGAATGGGACGGGGAGATGAGGAGGGGTGTTTAGACACACGGATGAGGGATTAAGACCGGAGCGCAATCAGAGGGTAACTAAAACAGGAAGACGGTCCATTCCTATCAACATCTCCTGAATGACTTCACTCCAGCAAAGCCGTTTAGACAAGATGGTGACAACACATCAGAGACAGACGGAGAGCCGCAGAGAAAAAATGATTTACATGTAGGATGGGGCTGGGATTATGTAAACGGAGACAAAAGAAAAAGGGGGAGGACAGTAACAAAGCAATACTATAAAACATTTCTGATGCCTCACATTGTTATGACTTATGATGACGCTGACTATCAATTGGGGCTTTGAGGTTGGGCAGTGAGGTCGACATCATTCTCAATCACTTGTCAATAGACTGAGCATAAGATGTAGTTTTATGACCCACAAAAAAACAATTATTGAAATGTATTGAAACTAACTGCTGCTAAGTTAAGCTAGTGACACACTAGACGATTCTCTCCAACTCGTAACTTAACAGCTGGATCTCGGTTTGCTGTCTATTCTGGAGAATGTCACGTTTGACATTTAGAAATATACTGTAGGTGATGGTAATCTACACTTCTTTTTGTATTTTTCCAGTGGTTGGTAACAGACTACATGGTGCATTGCCACCACCCACTTGCCACCATTATTCAACAAGCCCTTTTCCTTTTGCACTCTTTCCTGGTGGGACGGACTTGAAATAGTGTATCAAAGAGGCATTTTCGTCCCCTTGACAGCTTGATTAGCTTCTCCTCCTGATGTGTAAAACCAAAATACATGCTCCTTTCACGCTGCCACTCTCATCTCGTCAGAGTTGTTGCAACTGTCCTAAAAAACAAAAAACACTGAAGGAGAACGGCCACATCCGTTTGCGATCTCATTGGGTTTTGAAGAAGAGAAGAAAGCCCCTTGGACTGATACAAAATCAGATACGTTTGATTTTGTCTTGAGAGTCCCTGCAAGTCCAAGGGGCACGAAAACTGCTCGACTTAAGTGTCTAGAGGATTATTTCTCCTGTGAGTTCATTTGGACTCTGGGGAAACTCTAAAGACTGAGCAAATGAAGCAAAAGACTGAAAATCCTAGGGAAGGTCGAACCAGACTACTACAAATGCATTAGAGGTAGAACCTGGCTAGATGTGCACCTGTAACCTTTTTATATTACATATAGTATTTATAGTTTGTTTGTAGTTTTATTACAGTAGATGTGTGAAAGAGGTAATTAATACCATTTTCTCACATACATTTACCATCCTTACAATACCAACAATACAGCAGACAAACAAATATATGAAAACATATCTTAGAACTTTCCAAACCATATTTCCCAACCAGCTAGCACTTTGGCAGACATCTAGTCAGCTAAATACAGGTGAGCACTGGGCTACATGACCACATGTTTGCACTCACCATTCTGGATGTCCTTCATGTCTAGATGAATGCTGGACATCAGAATCCCCACAGCCTGTGAGCGCTTGTTGCTCAAAAGCTTCACCACCTTAGAGAGAGAGAGAGAGAGAGAGTTGATGAAAGGGCAGAAACAGAGAGGGATGAGAGGGTTAGGATTAGAAAGAGACAAAGAGAAGGGAAACATTACTACTTCATGTGCATGCATACACACACGAAACACACATGTGCTTACTCACTGAAGATTAAATCATTGAACGGGACAAAAACATAAACCTCACTCCCTTTTGTCTTTTTCTTTTTATGGGAGGACCATTTATGACAGTTCACCCGCAAACATTATGCAAATTATAATCCTGTCGAGTTGAATTATGGTGATTAACATTTTTTCTCCCTTTTTCTCCAATTCTCCACATCCATCTTCTTTCGGTGGGTGGGGGGGTGATGGGGGCTTTAAAACTCCCAGGTCTTTCAGGCAACAAGAGGCTTATTTACCAAACAGAGTATGATCACATGAATTCAACCCCTGGCACTGATAATGCATATCATGAAGCTCTCAGTGGTTCTGTTTAGATTATATTTCACGCAACTGCAAAATACTGGAAAGTTTTTTCAGGCGGCAAGGAGTCCGCCGAACCTGATGGTAATAATAAGGGAACAAAAGTAGTCCAAAACAACAGTATTTCAAGGTCAGTAGCTACAACTGCTCTGACAGGGCTCTGCGAAAACAAAAGTTAGCTGAGCAGTAATAGCCTCCACTGGTCAAACAGCCAAGAGTTGGGTAATAATAAGTCAGTGTTTTTATCATGCATGAAAAACAGCATGGAAGCTACATTATGGACCACAGCTCGCCTGAGTAAGCAGAAGTGTGCGCTGGGTAGCCGAGTGAAGAGGGGATGGGATAGGAAACCCTAGCCTACTGTGATCCAGACTGAACGCTTCCATCTAACCCAGATCACACAGACCGCAGACCTCTCAAACACAGAGGAAGTTATATCACCAGGCCAACTGTCTCTGCCTTCCCGGCTCAACCTCAAACTTCAAGAGACAGGGCCCATCGAGGTACGATGGCGAATCCGCGGCGTGCCACTGGCAGATAGCGGGGAGTGGCTGTGATGTCAGCGGGGAAAAAAGTCATTCATCGCATTTTATCAGGTGACCCTTCCATTGTACTCGGAGATAATAGTCGCATCACATGTATTTCAGAAGTTCATTACGTGACAGAACACAATGCCATTAAGGGTCACTTATCCATTTTTTTGCATTAATTTAAAATAACATTTTCTTTGCAAAATGTCAGTTGTATTATTTCACAATGAAACACAGATGGATCCATGAACCGCCGTTACTGAAAAATCTAATTATTTAAACATCTCCCTTTCAACCATGGCCTTTCAAGACAACAAAACAACTCCGCAAGCTTAAACAAATAACAGCATTGATGAAAGATCCCCTGGGAACATGAAAATTAAACGGCATCGGAGTCTAAAATCTGATGATTCATTCAACTCGCTTCACTGGAAGATCCAGCCCAGATTTGAAAAGAAAAGCATCATCAGACTTGTCCTAGCTTACACTTGTTGTCAGTTTTGTGAGGACACAATACATAATAGCAATGCATAAATAAATATAATATACTTCAAATATACAATTGATTTGATGTTCAAGCAGCAATGCTTGTCTATGTCAACCATTTTTGGCCAAATACCATGGAAGTCGCTCCATATGTCAACAGTGGAGATATGGAAAGGGCAACCAGGACCTTGGGACCTCAGGTGTTCTCTACTTAAAACGACAAAACTGACCGCTGTATGTCTTCCCCAAAACCTCTCATAAGGTCTTCCCAGTCAGCTAGCTTGAGCTATAGGGCCTCCATTTATGTTGTATGGAAAATGTCTAACTTTGAGGGCATTTGAGCTCATGAGTCATTCCACCATCAGTCAAAACACTCCAAACATCTGACCATCACCTCCCAGTCAAAACACCGCTGGTATCTCTGTGTGGCATCAACGCAATGGCATTTGACCCTGAAAGACCATGAAACAAAAGCCCCAAATGTTTGATCTCCAACAGATGTACCTCACCTTTTATAGCAGCAAGACTTGCAAACAACCCAAATAGCAGCACAAGCAAACACCCCCTCTGTGCTGGGACTCTACAGCAGTTCCATGTGGCAGCGAAGTCCTGTTTTGTAATTACTGATCTCAGTGTCCACGGCACCATTGTTATATATGAGAAAATCAAGGGTGGTATTATGCACTG
>OMLF01022598.1:10936-28463 GCA_900302615.1 Holocentrus rufus
GGTGAGATTAAAAAAAAAAAAAAAGTTTAGTAAAGCAATTTTAACTGTAGCCCCCCTTGGTTTCATACATGATTTCCTGATTTAGTGATGCTTTTTCACCTCTCCTTCATATACACACCACACTATAAATCAGTCACACACGGCCTGTGTGCATATAATTTTTTTAATTTATTTTTTTATTTTTACTTTTGCACATAATAATGAACACAGTTTGACAAATGTATTTATTCATTCACTTATTTATTTTGGAGATTTGTGCCTATTATGCCTATTATGTGTACATATGCAAGTGTGAGTGCTTGCATGCACAGATGTGCGTGTGTGTTAAATGCCTCTGCCCAGGCCGTGCCACTGTTTGACCAGGTCTTGTGGTGTGTTGACCATGTCCATCCAGTGCTGCAGCTGAGGGCCCCTGGCATACATGAAAGGACCCAACACCACCTCACCCAGCAGGGCCGGGGACTCTGGGAGACAGAAGAAGAACAAGCTGCTAACCTGTGCTTCAGCTCTTCAGGGGCCAGATGCATAAAACTTTGTGTATGCATGGTATGAAGTATGTTTGTGCATATGGATTGTTTATGCATCTAGCCCCTGGTTTTTACCCCCTTGAAACATGAGCAATGTCACCTGATTTCTTTAAAAACTATGATATATATGATATGATAGATAATATGTATCATCGTGAAGATGCACTGTTTGATATAAAATAAATAAAAATAAATTCTTTGTAATTTACTGATAAACAGGTGAATATTCTGGGATGGAAAATTATTGTAGAGTTGAAAAAATATTTTTCATTTCATTGTGATTTACAGTTATAACTTAATCCCTACCAGACTAGGATTAGTAGTCGATCACTAATCTCTAAAAGTCACCTGAGCGGATGGCGTTTGGCTGGTGCAGCTCCAGCCTCACACAGGCCTCGTCCAGCTGCTGGGGCCGCAGTTTAAAGGTCATCCTGTGGTTGAAGTAGGGGTCGACCTCGCCTTTTACCACAGAGCTGCGCTTGGTCTTCATCACCTTAGTGTGTATGTGCAGACTCACCTGGACACACACACCTGGGAGGAGCCACACAGAGGCACACACATCGTCTCAATATATGTGTGATGACACTCCTTTGACATCCATGCTGTAATGTGTCAGATTTCCCTCTACATCCAGTACAGCAGCCCTGGATATAATTGGCTGAATAGTTTACCATTCATACTGTTGGATAAAGGCATGTTGCATTCATAGACAAACATCCACAGGCCTTTTCATGGCCTTTTACCTGCATCTGTGAGCAGCTGCAGGCCTCGGGCCCTCAGTGCCACCACTGTGAGGCGCTGCAGAGACGGACTGTAGTTGAGAGACACCTGCACATCACCCAGCTCTGAGCACTGAGAGAGAGAGGGAGGGGGCGCAGAGGGATCAGGAGCCTGAGTGCACGTAATTGTATTGTGCATGAGTGTGAGTGTGTGTGTGTATACCTGTGTGTCCTCCTCTGCCTCTAGGTCTCTCCACAGCACCCTGCCAGCCTGACCCAGCTCTCCCTCCAGGGGAAACAGCACCCTGCCCACCGCGTGACGCTTACCATCTTGCTCCACACTCAGCACACACACGCTCAGGGTGCTCTGAGACACACACACACCTGACACCTGGAGAGAGAGCACATGGGAGAATGTGTATGTGTGTGGGTGTGACTTTGTCTCAATAGATGTCAGGCTGGATAGATGATGCAGAAGTCGTGGACCTGAAAAACGAAGCAGTCGTTGAACTCTGGGTCGGGCCCCGTACCCCTGGCCTTGGCCTGGCGAGGCCGACGGTCGTCAGGGAGGAGCCGCAGCTCCACCAGCGTGACGTTGCCATGGAAGCGGGGCGGGAGGTTGCTGAGGCGGAGCAGTGAGACCATGAGCTGCTCGCTGCTGTGGCGATACTCCACCGCAAAGCACATGCGTGTGGCCATGCCAGGAGGGGGGGCCACCACCTCGTTCAGAGTGGGAACACAGTACAGACCAGCCAGCACCGTCCCAACTGGGTACCAGCCTGTTGGAGTCAACATACAGTAAGTGGGTAGGTATGCTGTATTTAAACTCATATCTTAAGATTTGAATATCTTCTTGGGTTTTACAGCCCGTGTTATTAAATAGCAATGAGGTGATGAAGGAGAAGGGTAAAGACCTACTCCTTACTGAGAGTGATCCACGATGAGCCAGTATGTCTCTCTGGCCGTCCACCTTCATGCCCTCCTCCTCCTGCTCCTCTTCCTCCTCCTCCTGCACTCTCCTCTCCTCAGTCATCAGACTGCCATGGTTTCGAGGTGTAAAACAAGGCGGCAGGGTGAAAGGGATCTCATCAGGCCTTTACAGAGACGCAAAGAGTCAAACATTATCAAAGGTTTTACACATAAATATATAATTTTGTAACAATTTTGTGCTTCCTTTGTATAATTATAAACAATGAGACAATGGTTAAGCCACATGGAGGCCCTCAGAAACTAAGAAAATCTCTTAACAAGTTTTGTTTTTAGCTTGCTGAGGAAATTCTACATTTGTGCTTCAATATATTTGATGCCTGGTTTTGTGTGAAAGGGGACATGAGGTGCTAACCTGCACCAGGAGCCCTGAGAAACCAAAATCACTGGAGCGGTGCATGCTGGGACTTGAGGCACTGAAGAGACCAGCTCCTGGTATTGCCGCTGGCCTTTCCTCCTCCACAGATAATAAGCCATTACGGCCATCAGCAGCATGAACAGGAGACCCACAGACAAACCCACCGCCAACACGAACATCTGGTCTGAAAACAGACATTATGGATGTACAACAAAACGAGGAGACACAAGGAGAACGAGGCAGACAAAGTGAAGAACAACGGTCCCCATCCAGTTTGCTGCTTACCTGCCATGGAGAAACAATTTATCACTCGGCTCCAAAAAATAACAAACAGTTTAAACGACCTACTTGACAGCAGTGCACATACAGTATAAGTGTGTGTGTGTTTGCTCTTTGTGTGCTGTTTGTGGCGACTCCAGAGAGCCATGAGACCGAGGCACATCTGGCCGATTCTCACCTCTTCACGCTCTTATCTGGCTTGTTTTGTTGGTTGCTGATCTCATACCATACCCATATATGTCTTTCTTTCTACTTTCTTTTCCTTCTTTGTAACTCTACCTGGTTTCATCTGATCCTTCTCTCATATTTACCACATCAATAGCACATTTAATATGGTGGTCCTGGTGGCTGACAAGGCCTGTAAAATCACTGGCTTGATCTTAAATCAGGATCAAAATGCCTCTCACTACAGCTGCTTATCTACATTCTCATGATTCACATAAACCACACACACACACACACACGCATGTGGGTCCATATGCACACACTCAAGCTCTGCCCAGATTGGACAACAGCTAATGAGATGACAGGAAGCTAATCCTTAGAGTTGAAGGTAGCGTAATAGCACACACACGCACACACACACACACACACACACACAAACACAAAAGAAAATTCTACATATCCACAGTGACGGCGTCTTCAGATGAAACAGAAGGTCCTGTGATGACAAAAGAGACAGAGGATCGTATAAAACTGGGGAAAAGCTCTTGGAAGACTAAACTGGGTGAGCGCGAGGTCGTGAGAGCGGAGAAGAAAAAAATAGGGTTATCTTCTTAAGAGGTGAAGAAGACAGTGGAGGAGGGAATGAAGAGAGGAAGGAACGAAGCCATTTAGCTGCTCCGGCTCATGGAGCTCTTGCACATGGAGGAGAGCAAAACAGAAGACGGGATATGAAATGAAAGGTAAGAGGTTACTTTTTTTTTTAAGTCAGTATGTGTTTATGTGCAATGAATGGTCATACTCATGTTGGACTGAGTGCTTATTCTTTGAGTTCAGGACAAAATTAGACAGGTTGGTTTGGGACAGAGGTGAAGTACAATGCAAGGCAATCATTTAAGCCTATCTGGATATATTTTGTGCTACTTATAGTCTGGCACAGTGGTACAGATTTGGAACGAGTGCACCAGTTTTCATAAGACTTAATGAGTTTCTTGTACCTAGGACAGACATCAAACACACACACACACACACACACACACACACACACACACACACACACAGGAATAAAGTTGGGCACAGCACTCATTCTGTTGGATGGCATTGCAAAATCTAGTTACTTCTAAATAGCTTTTTGGCAGCCTATTTTTATCCTCTTATTTATCTCCTCTATCTCTCTTTGTCATTCTCTCAGTCTAATGCCAAGCAAAGGCCAAATGGTCGCTTAAATCTGTCTTACTCAATCCATCTTTTGTCTAAATAATCTAATAATCTGGTCTGTGCAATCTGATTAGGCTAATCTGGGTTTGCATGTATGTGTGTGTGTGTGTGTGTGTGTGTGTGTGTGTATGTGTGTATGTGTGCGTACATGCGGGTGTGCCTGTGCAAAGGCAGGGCTGTGGGCCTGTGTAAGTGGGTGAGAAAGGATAAAGAGAGAGAGAATATATTCAGGATAAAGAACCATTCGAGAATCCTAAAGTTGTTCATTTCCTCCTGTGTATTTTAGAGTGGTTGCCATGGCGAAGCCTGGTCGCCCTGCGTCTGAGCACATCCAGGCCCGTGGTTGCTCCACTGAAGCTGGGACGGAGGAGGAGGATCGGGCGCCCATTTTCTCCCTGTCCAAGAGCTCCATGGATGTGCTGATGGCAGTGGGGGCTCCGCACAAGCGAGACCCGGCCTGGACCAGAGTGGACCTCAAACGAAGCTCCAGCACCAACACGCACTCCGAGCAAAACTCGCTCACGCTCCAGCAGCTGCAAACTCATATACTGCAGCACGCCCACACGGGAAGCACACATGGCTCTGTCCCACTCGGCGAGCACTGTGCAGAGCAGTGGAGCGTGTCCAGCAGGAGCAGCACTCCAGACACTGCTGTATGGAGGGGAGAGACTGTGCGCCCCTGGAGTCTGACCCAGGAAGCCCTTTGCTCTTCCGCACCAGACTCTCCCTTCCCCAAATCTGTCTCCCTCTCTACCACACCCTCCCCTTTGGTCTCACCCCTGCAAACACCCTCCTTTGTACCCACAAATCCATTCTCACCTTCGTTACCGCGGAGCGCGCATCGACCGGAAGACGTGCTTATGCCCTCATCCACATTCTCACCCCTGCCACCACCACCTTTATCATCACACAGCACGGAAGATGGCAGCTTCCTGGAGAAACACAGCCAGTGCTTTAATTTTCCTTCCCCGATCCCTTCTTCCATTAGTTTAAAGGACGAAGGCGGGTATGGCAGTGTGTCAGGAGACCCTGGATGCCTTGTGGATGGGACCACAGAAAGGCCACCCAGTCTGACTCTCAGCCCTGGAGGCACACAGTCCCTCGGGGTTGGCATGGAAGGCCTCACTGATGTTGCTGTGTTTATGTCCCCACCACCCAACCCTCCAGCAGAGGAATCAAGGGGTGGAAACTCTGTCTGCCACCTGAAGTTGCCATGGCAACCCGGACAGAGCTGCCCAACTGGTTCCTGCCCTTGCCAGGGGTGGAGGTCAGCCCTAGTCTCGTCCCTGAGTGACTCACGGTTGGACAATTACTGCAGATGCGACTTGAACCACTCCCAACTGGGGATCACAACCTTAATGTCGTCACCCAGGGCTCCAAAGGGAGAGGTGACGTTAGAGGAAGGCACGATGACATCACAGTTGGAGTTGGTAGACGCGGCAGTGCAGACGGTTTCTCCCACAGGCTCCTGGGGGAATCTGAGGAGGAACATGTCCTACATGTCCTCCAACATGGACTCCCAATCTAACTTGGGCTCGCCGCCTGGGTCGAGGCTGAACCTGAGGTCCTCACTTGGGTCCAACTCTAATCTGGTGTCCCTTTCCTCTAGCATCTTCCCATTGGACAGTGGAGAGGAGGAGGGACAAGGGGATGACTACGTATGTGCAATCAGCTCCCCTTTATCTCACCCCATGGAGAGGAGGAGGTCCTGCCTGAAGGTCCAGGGGGAGGACAGGCGGAGGAGTGGGGAGGGGAACGTGCTGGGGAGGAGGAGTAGCATGAAGCAGGTACAGTGGGATGAGGATGGGATGACATGGGATGTGTACGGAGCATCCCTGGACCCCGATGAACTGAGCACCGCCATACAGAGGCATCTGGAACTGCAGAGCAGCAAGGAAAAGGAGAGCCCCCGACCACCAAAACGGAAGTCTAAGAAAAGGACTCCTGCCAAAGTGGCAAAGAGTCCTGTCGTAGAAAACATAGTGAAGGTCATGACCCCAGAGCCAAGCCTCCCAGTGATGGATGATACAAAAACGACTGTGGTGGAGAGTCAGACTGAGGTGGAGCCACAGGCAGAGGGAGAGGGAGAGAAGGAGCTGGAGAAAGAGAGTGGCAAAAAGGAGGAGCCAGCAGATGTGGGTGGACCCAGTAAGGCAGAGCGCGATGTAGAAAAAGATTTTGAGGGAGAAGAGGAGGAAGTGTATGGAGAGGAGGGTGCAAGACATCATAAGTCATCGTCTCATGGGAGTGGGCGCAGCAAGAAGAGTGTGATGAGGTCACTGACGCCGAGGTGGTGCGGCAGTTCCAGAAAAGCCAACAAATGATATGGGAGGCTTTTTTGACCCAGAGCTAATCAAGTACCCTGTTTGCATAAAAAACATACCAAAGGAACTCTGAATGAAGCTGAGAGAAACACTGGGAAAAGTTCTCGTATCTGTATGGTTTCAAATATAAACTGTTGCGATCTTAAGTTTCATTTTGTAAAGGGATAGAGAGGTAATGGCGGGAAAATGGCTCTTCGCCTCATTAAGATCTGCTGATTAGCGGCTGATGCATGAAGGAAGTTCAGCTGAAGGTGAAGAGTTACATTTGAGAGACTTATATAAGGAGGTGATGCATTTAATAGTGTATACATGGAATAAAACCAAAGGTCTTTTCATGTCTGTGGTTGTAAATATTTCAACTCTATGTTTTTATTTTTTGAAGATTATGGATGGATGCTTGCAAATGAGAGAAACACTGGAACAGCAATGAAAAGTATTTCATGTTATAATAAACTATTTCGGATACAGTTCCTTGTAAAATCCACATGCCTAGCCTGACAGTCACATTTACAGCGCTCATATATTTGGTCTGACAATCACCCACTGCAAATTCATGCATGGTAATCTTGTGCACCTCTAAACATACAGCTCTTGGTCACTCACTCAGTGGTTCCCTCTCTCCCTCACTCACTTAATAGACTCACTCAACACACTTGCTCATTCACTGTGAAAAAAAAAACATACACAAAGTTCAGTAATGTTTAAACTTGGTGAACCATGGTGGTGTTATGACCATTCAGGCACTGCTGTTCAGATGAGCAGGCACATTCTCTCTCATTCACCGTAGTAAAAAGCTTCACTCACTAGTTGCTTCCACTGGAGTTATTGTTGTCATATTTCAGTGGTTAGGAACAAACAACACAGATGTGTGTATGGTTGTTTGTGTGTGTTTGTGTTTATCGGGATGTGAAGGTGGGTGATTCTCTTTTGCTTTTCTCTTTTCATTCATATCTTGGGATCTTAGTTAAGGCTGTCCATCTTTCACCCCCTCATCCCTCTTCTTACTCTAAGCTTTGATTTGTATGAATAAATTTCCATGTAAGCCGTCTTCACTCAGATGTGCTGGTATCACAAAGCTTTTTGTGAAAGTTATGTTTATACAGGATGAAGTGGATGCTATTACATGGGAATCTGGGTTGTCTGAGATGAAGGTCATTCTCGGGTCACTATGCCATTCAGATAACTCATGTGACATAACACTAAGACACTGGAGGTGAACGTGACTTTGTTTGTGTGTGTACACAGTGCTCTATTGCCTTTGTCCAGTGTGGGTGTTGGTGCATATGAGCAGTGAGCATATATGTACGTATGTGTATGTGAAAGTGCTGATGGGACTCCCCGAATCCCCTATCTCAGTGGCAGTGGAAACCCATAGCTACAGGAGAACAATCCAGCGCTTGGCCTTTGTTGTGCCACTACCCATTGTCCCTGGAGGTGTGCTGTTGTTTGTGGGTGTGTGTATGTGTACCTGTGTACATGTACATCTACGTGTGTTTGCTGCCTGGTATAAATAGCATGAGATGTGTGCCGGCCGGCGATTTTGAGGAAGACGATGGCTGTTCCAGGACCCCCTCCGCTCCTCCTGCCGCCACTGCTGCTGCTGCTGAGCCTGGCGGCCCTGCCTGCAGCTGCATACACACTGACCCCCGGACGACAGCCCCAGCATAAAGTCCTCCACCTGGGTGAGAGGAATACACACTTGGAATATACTTCAGGAGAATACATGGCTCCAAACACATCAGCAGTGAACCTACAGACTACTTCTGAAAATGATTGTCTTGGCATCTTGACGTTATTGATTTCAGTGTTTCCTCTGTGATTGCTGGGCTTGTATTTATTCTGTGTTGTGTGCTCTTTCCTACTAGACTGGCCTAAGGATTGTGGCATGGCTCACTTCAAACCCAACATGGCTGAGAGGATTGTGTCAGGGAATGAGGCCAGACCCCACTCCTGGCCATGGCAGGTCTCATTACAGGTATAGCAGCATTTCTATTGAGATGGCTCAGTATTCAGCAGATCATTGGTTGCTAAAATGTTTGGTGCATGGGCACGTTTCAGCAAAATATTACAGATTTAAGGTACAAGAAAGTACTGAGTGATGGAAAATGTCATTTTAAACCTGATACAGAAGGCACTTGTACACTTGTCTGTAAAAGAGGATTTCTTAACACAATATACTGCTGAGATTAGACCAAACTCCCTCGCCCTAAAGAAATCTCGCCCATATACCTCAACCCTTAACAACTATAAGCCTATCTTTAAAGTACTGTTTTCAACAAACATTTTAGCAAGACTAATTTTAAAACGTGCTATCTGTTTTGAACATTTTAAAGAAATTATAATCAGGTTTTAAACCACTACATAGCACTGTGCTGTCAAACTTTTCAAAGTAACAAATTATTTCCCTTTAAGAGCAAATTATGAAGAATGTTGCTAATCCTTTCAGAAAAAATGATTGCAATTTTAATTGACTGCCCAAAACACTGGGTGGATCTCTTGCTCTGCATTGAGGCTGTTCACATTCTACCTCTCAAATAGAAGCTATTCTGATATAATTTGCAAGTCCTCATCTACCTTAGTTCAGCTCTAGGCCCCACTCTTTTCTCCTTTTACATTTTACAAAATATTTTTTTGTTGCTACCGAGATGACCTTGGTATCACATACTGTCAATATCTCCTGTGAAAACGTAGCAACTCAACCTCCAAAGACAATTTTACTGCCTTACACATTTTAAGTGCTAAGTGTTTCAGAACTTTTTGCAACTCATCAATAGCAAATCTGAAATAATAATATTTGATCCTCCTAACTTCAGAGTAATCTATCTTCAAACACACAGCCAGTTGCTACAGCCAGTAGCTGGAAACTAGGTCATCATTTTTGTCAGTGACTTGACATTTGAAGAACAAGCAGAGAGAGTGGTTCAGTTTTGCTACTTATAGATGTGAAGACCAAGTTGTTTTTCTTCTCTACAGATATAAGGAAAAGTTAGCAGTGCTTCTGCCTCATCTCAAAACTGCTCCAACTGTTTCATTTCCTGCCGCAGTCAAAAATTATTTGTCTCAAGCTCATTGCAGAAGAATGCAAAGCCAAGATTTGAATTGATGCAAAATGAGAGGGAAAAAGATGTGCTAAATCTCCCTGCTTGATATCAATAAGATATAGAATTTTAAGATTTTACTGATCATGTTTAAAGCACAGCTAGGCCATTACCAACATTACAGACCTTGTAGTCCCTTGAGGGCCAGAAGTTGAAATCCAATGGACTATTTGATGAACTTAAGAGGGGGCAGCTGATAAAATGGTCATTTAGCAGTTAATTCAGTGGACTCATTAATATGCTTTAGAGGCACAAAGGCTGATAAAGGACTAGAAGGCTGCTGGTTCGATCCCCAGCACTAAGTGTATACCAGCAAGGAGATGTGACTGAAAGGTGGCTGGTGTGATGCACTGTTAAGAAGTCGAGTAACACTACCTAAATGGCCTTAAACAAGGCATTGAAGCCAAAATGCCTCAGAGGCACTGCACAATATGATTCTGTTAGTCGGAGTAATGCAAGGAAAGTTGATCTAAGATGGCCAATGATATAATCTTGAGTATCAGTAATCATGGAGGGGGTTGTTTGATTGTTCTTGCTGTCCTAGGTTCGTCCCAGGGGCAGTAAACACTACATCCATGTCTGCGGAGGAACTCTCGTACACAAAAACTGGGTCCTTACTGCAGCTCACTGTTTCCAAAAGTAAGACCCCAATTTACACATACAGACACACAAAACACACATTGAACAGCGCATATAATTCAAATATGTTCTGACAATGGTGCTGCAATGACAGACTGTGGGACTGTGGCATTTTTTTTTTATTCTTTTGGTATCTCTCAGGGGTAAAGCCGAGGACGCTGGGAGCTGGAGGATTGTCCTGGGGAAACATCAGCTGAAGCGTTCAGAGACCGCAGAGAGGATTTTCCCAGTGAAGCGAATCTACCGCCATGAGCACTTCCGTTATCCCACACACAGCGAGCTGGACTATGACATCGCCCTGGTGAAAGCAGGCACAGACATCCTGCCCTCTAACTTCATCCGCTACGCCTGCCTGCCGCGCAAGCAGATCAACCTCAAACCAGGGCACTACTGCTGGGTGACGGGGTGGGGAGACACCCGGGGTGAGTAAGGGGTGGGGTTGGGTGTTAAAAAGATGGAAGAGGTGGTGTCTAAGAAAAAACAGTGATGGAAACTTTAAGGCATCGAAATGTTGTTCAGCAAATTCAGGAATTACAAATGAGTTTAGAGATCAGCTTAAGCGTTTGCATTGACAAATAGTCCTTAGCAATAAAAATCTGTGTTACAGCAGGTGTATGAATATTGTCCTTAAACATGTTTTAGGTGGGAAGGAGAATGTTTCTCTGGCTGAGGCTCTGAATCAAGCACGCCTACCTATCATTGATTACAAGACCTGTCGGCAGAAGAAGTTCTGGGGTGACCGTGTCCGAGACTCCATGATCTGTGCTGGTTTCAGAGACACCGAGGGTCCACCAGCTGCATGCCAGGTAGGACTGGAGCTTTGCCCAGCTTGGCTAGTTTAAAGATAGGTTTCCTGAATGAATGACTAGACTGACAAATGTTAGATAAGAGAGTATGTTAAATATGTTGTGACGGGGCATCCTGGTGGCTCTCCTTGTGTGCATATAATCTAACATGCATACATTCATTCTCAGGGTGACTCTGGTGGTCCTCTGCTGTGCCAGCTGGGGCGAGACCGCTGGGAGGTGCACGGCGTGGTGAGCTTCGGTCCTATTGGCTGTACTGTGGAAAACAAACCCAGCGTGTTCACCCGCACTGCTGCTTACATCCCCTGGATCGAGGCAACACGCATCAGGGACTTCTTCCTGCACTGAGTAAGCCACCTGACCCGGTGCTGACAGCAAATATAAGCTCTGTGCTGTTCCACGTCACATCCTGGATGTCTACAAATTACTCCGAAGTAATGGTTTGTCTAAAAGTCTCACAGCCCCATTCATGAATGTTCCCCATTTTCTTTTTGGCTGACACTTTCACCATTTGTACATTATCCCTCACTGGACCACCTGGACTTCAAGATGTCAATACATGTTCCTAGTGTGTAATAACTGTTAAAACATTATGTACACCATATTTTATAGTATGTACTATGAAGTACTCTACTTTAGAATAAGTATGTATAACTATGAAAATGTTTCAGAGTACTGCATAGTATATATCTACTCTGACATCAATACTTCAGATCATCTAGTTTACATCTGCAGTCTACATTTGTGCAATAAAATTGGTTAAAAAAGCAGAATTTTTCTCATACTTCATTTTATTTATCCCATACTTTTATTTTAATATATGGTACAGTGAGTGTAATGAGGACAAAAATACAGCACACACTTCCAGTGCAGTTTTACAGTGATGTCCGCACAGGCAAAAATTCCAACTAGCACAGGAAAGCAGTACCCACTGTGAATATCTCGCAATAAATACATTACAATATTGTAACTGACTGTAAGGCGCTGGTGTGTGCTGATGACTATCTGATTGTAGGTTTCTTTACTCTTCTGAGACAAGAGCCTTTCAGTCCAAGATCAGGACAGAGGACTGAGGGTGACTCCAGTACAATTTAACTGGTGAAACACACACCAGATGCCACAAGTCATCTTACAAATTAATATTAGCTCATTAAACCCAAACTTCATGGGCTAATTTCACTGATGGGACATCACTGACTTCAATGCCAAGTATTAGATGAGCTTCTAAAGTCTCCCAGGTAACCTGTACATTTACCCTTATTACAATTACATATTAAAAGATGCACTTCTAAAAAACATCCCCATCCTGACAAATGAACATGTTAACTATCCATAGCAGATCAGTGATGGGAATATCTCGGAGGGTAGAGACAAAGGAGGGGGGAGGGTCTAGATTGAGATTCCAGGAAAAATTCAGTCCATATTTTCACATCTTTTCCAGACATTTCTCACGCATCCCAGAGTGCTCCTCAACAGGAAAATGGAAAATGACTATGGAGGGGCCAGGGAGCTGAGATCAAATCGCATTCCCTGGAAAGTACACTGCATTTGACCAGAGTCTAATTCCTCTTAGTTCTGTGGTTAAACGCTGTGCACTTGATCATGTAGGAATGGGGAGATCTGGAGATATTTGGCCCTATTGTTGAAGCTGATGTGTGTGAAATTTTAATACAGCCTGGAGGATGAGGACGAGCCAGTGAGGTGGTCCCAGTTGTTGTAGAGAGCGTAGGCGCCAGACATGGCTAAACCAACCAGGCCTCCACGGGCTACACCCTTTAGCCCACCTGGGAACACACAATACCAAGAGCATGTGAGTTAAACTGTGGGTGTATTTGGAGCACATAATAAGACAAAAACATAAGCCACAACCACTAAACCAGACAGAATAACCACACCAAACCTCAGTAAAATGATCTATTTATGAAAGATGTTTAGCATTTTAATTTGCTTTGAGTACCAGATGGGTGGGGGTTAACACATCAAGCAGTATCAAGTTAAACTGTCAATTGTAGACAACTGTGTTAACTCCAAACATTCTGGTCCTAATTGTATTGCATTTTGTGGCCAACCACACCCACAGGACTCCTACGTACAGTAAGATGAATGACAAAATAATAATAAAAATAATAATAGTGACCTATTTGCACATACTGTTGGGCCAAGGCCATTATCACATGCAGTCACATTACAAATAAAATGAGCACCCACTAAAAACAGCAAAGACACCTACTCGTTGATTTGAAGAGCATCCCTGTGAGCGTCCCAGCAGCCACTGTGTTGATGTCATCCTCTGCTCCTCTGGCCTTCTCTATTGCCACGCCAAAAATACTATACAACAATGCTGCAAAGGCAAAGAAACATCGAAGTGGTTTCAGCGGAGACAGAAATAATTACGTCACATCGTCTTACACAAGAATTAAGAAGCCGTCAGCTTCATCACTTGAAAAGTAGGAAACCAATTTGAATCAATATAACTTACATCAATTTAAGGTGCAAGAATATTGACTAGCAGCACAATTTTTATATAAAAACTATTATGTCACTTGCTACTGAATATCTAACTCTGATGAGGGCACATTATTTTGAGTCACACGATGATGAAGAGATAATCAGTGCTTACCAACAGAGCCCAATGTGTTGGCCCATGAAGCACCCTGTCTGGTCACAATGTTCAAAATCCTGAAGAGAGGAAGGCAAGGTTTTAAATGTCTGAAAGTATACTTATGAATAACTATACTTAGACACAGACTTCATACTCACTGTACGTTGCGAGGCTTGGACCACGTCATGTCTCTGGTCTCCTTCAGGCCCATCCTAAGACCATTTAATGTTCCAAATGTAGCTCCTGCAGTCAAAACAAACAGGGAGCAAACCAGTTGAGAGCCACTTCAAAACATAGTTTATATAGAAATTGAATAAAGCCAGGTTACTTAAGTTCAGTTTTTTGAACTGTCCTCACCTGTAATGCAGCAGCCCCCAATGGTGAAGAAAGCCAGTTCAAACCTGCCTCTGGTCTTATTGGCGCCTGTGGGCAGGATGAACTCATCTGTGTCCTGAAACAGAACAGACAACACCGTTAAAAGGACAAAATTACGTTGAGAGTAAATAATTTTACAGCTTTTTGTCACTGCCTTTAATTAACCATGGCTTACCTGTACCAAGTAACGAGGGTCAACATTGAGGTAAGGTGAAAGGGGGCTCATTCCAGTCACTGCAATATTACAACACAGATGTCAGCTGACCAACATCAAACCAGGAGCAATAAAACTAGAAAGTCGTGTTTCCAGGAACTGTAGAAGTTTATGTTACTTAAAATGCAAGCCACGACACTGACTATCGGTGGCGGATAGCACAAAATGTACTGAGACCACCTGAAGTAACGTTAGTGTAATGTCATGACACTTACGAGGTACACCGGCAAGTTCTGTGTTGGAGTATTCAGGGGCACTGCCTCCAAAGATATTCCCGAGACCTGATTTTAATCCTCCCGACCCTGTCGTGTTGTTATCCATGGCTGGAAAAAAGATCCGAGGATTCACCAGGCGAAATTTGGACGAGCCGGAGAAATGCCGGAGCAGCTAGCTTAGCTTAGCCTACCTGGCTAACGTTGGAAACCTAGCGAGCTCTGTCGAAATATTGACCCTTGTGGGTGGGAAGTCTAATTAAATATATCACAGACAGCTACCGAATACACAACCGGGGATAAATGTTATCCCGTCAGTGCCTGTTTTTTCTCCTAAATATGATTCCGGGGTGAGGATATCAGCTTTTCCTTATAGACGAATGAGCTCGCCTTTCCATCATGCCTCTGACCTCCAGCAACACGCTCTGCCGTAAAGCGATTGACGTTGAGCCGCAGTTGCGTAAACACTAGTAAATTGTGAAGAGTTGGAAAACTGACAGTACCGTCATAAACATCGCTTTAAATTCATGGAGTTAACACCATAGCCAATTTAGAAATGATACTTGATGTGTCGAGCGCATTTAACACTTAATCTGACGTTAATAAGTCAAACAGTTTTTGCGACACCTGTAGCCGTTGTCCACAGATCTGAGATCTGTTTATTTGACTCAAGGGCGAATAGTGGGTAGCAGCCAGGAAAAAACAAAACTGACTGCAGACCAAGAGTGATTTCCTATTATGAAACTAGAATGATATCTTAATGTCTGGTTCCTTCCCAGTACTGTATAACCAACAAAGTGAGTATACACATGGTTTGTGTGTGTGTGTGTGTGTGTGTGTGTGTGTGTGTGTGTATTGTACACTGAAATATGACAAAATTTGTTTTTAATTATTTTGTTGTTGCTCTTGTTTCTTTTTATAGAAATGATGATCCAAATGTAGTTTTCATGGTAATTCTTATCACAATCGGCAGATATGATATTCATAAGACCAAATGGTCAAATTCTAATCCATTCCCATGTCTTTAGGTTTGAGCTAAGCATTATATGGACAGTATCCAAGCATGTAAAAACAAAAAAGCAATATGTGCCATCTCCATTTGCAGCTATCTAATGTGATCTTATTCTGTGTTGTGTAAGTCAATGTTGTTGATCTTTGTGAGAGAGAGAAAACAAAGTGATGTCACGTTTTTGGTGAGGTGGTGTTCCTATTATGCTACACATGATGGCAGCAGAGAGCCAGTTGAGGAGAGACGAGAGAAGCCAAATTAAACAAGGGTCAGACTTATTAGTTGTGGTGCTCCACCTCAGTCCTCAACCTAAGTAGGCCTGATTTAATTGACTGATTTAGTTAAGCTTTATTCCCAGTCACGAGAGGCAAAAGTGGAAGTTGCGTGATGTTATTTTCATTATTTGAATACCATGCTGGCTTAAAAGTAGACCTGTGCAGAAAACCTAAAGACTGAAATGCTAAATAAATCCCATACGACACCTGTCAGGCTGTCAGTGTGTGATTTCCCACCTTACTAGCCTACAGGGTACCCATGATGCAACAGAGATTGCAAGCTGAGACTACACACACACACACACACACGCACACTCTTGCACATGCACTTTTGCGCTCAGCCTGGCCATCTGCTGCTGGTCAAAGGGACAGAGGCACTGAAGGAATTTAGTGTGTTGAAATTCACAAATAACAGAGCATCTTATTTGGATTCAGCCATTGTATGTGTGTATTCAGAAGGGGCCAAGTGGAGCGATGAAGTTTGCCATTGTTGCCCAGTGGGTGTTTTCAGACTCTCTGGCATGATCTGTGAGTTAGTGTTCTCTGTATTACTGCCCAGTGTGCCCACTGTCTTCCCACAATGCCCCATTCAGCCCCAGGCCTCTCTCTCTCTCTCTCTCTCTCTCTCTCTCTCTCTCTCTCCCTCTCTCCCTCTCTCTCTCTCTCTCTGACACACTCGGACAAAGCTGTCACCCATTTTGCTCCTCCAGCTAATCACCACCGGGCCACAAACACAGTTACGGCTGTGGGGTAAAATAGCTATGATGTCATGTTTATTATCATCATCTTCTTCTTCATCATCTTTTCTCCCCTCTCTCTCTCCCTCTCTCCCTCTCTCTCCCTCTCTCTCTCACTGAGCTCCCAAACACAAAAGACAGAGAGGCCACGACAGGACCCCAGTGTATGCTGGTTGTCAAGGAGACAAGGAGACAGTGTTGGGTCTTTAAACTGCCTCAGAGGGGTGTGTGGAGTTAGGGGGAGTTGGCCTTATTTACATGGGAAGAGGACAAGGGAGACTGGGGGAGAAAGAAATAGGGAAGGGGCTGAAATACAACTTTCAAGACGTTCCCCCGCAGCTTAAGGACGTCCATGTAATTTCGCTAAAATCATTCTGCTGGTCGGTCATCAAATATTTACCAAGCAGAGGACATCTGGAGCTCTTCATTATCTGGAGAATGTGGTACATACAGAGCAATGTAAATCAACTCTTCCTTCCCTCTCGCTCTCTCTCTCTCTCTCTTTCTCGCTTTCTTTCTTTCTCCCACCCACCCTGCTCTTTCTCTTCCTCACACACACACGCACGAACAATCACACACACACACACACACGCACAACTTTGATTGTAAGTGCTAGGAGCTTTGGGCCCCAGTGTTGGCAGTGGGAAGTGGAGGCTGCAGAATACATTACCAGATGCTGGATGAGTGTTTCATACTGGACTGGAAGAAAACCCATGAAACTAGATTGAAAACAGGAAAAACAGAGCGAGAGAGAGAGAGGAGAGGCGAGTACACACCCACCCAATTGTACAGATACACTCACTCAATCACCCCCACCCATTCACTCCCCTCACCCCCCCAGCTCAGACTGCTCCTCAGGCACCAGAAAAGAAAACGTCAATACTTCCACTCTCCTGCCTCCTGTCCCCTGGCTTGTCAGCAGCAGCCAGATAATGTCCTCTCTGCCGTCGGGGTTTGGGGTTACGACCAGAGTGCAGGCTCAGCTC
>OMLF01022601.1:0-10226 GCA_900302615.1 Holocentrus rufus
CTTGTGCCCCCCCCCTTCCCAGTTCAGACCCCCACCCGCATTGTCTTGGAGTGACAGTGGAAACAACGCTGTTTGAGCCATGTTTTATCTGTGGCAGGTCTTAGTGTGAGGGAGGAAAAGAAGAAAAACTTCCTTGTGAAAGTAGGAATGCAAAGTATTCCCCACAATGCCACACTGCTGCAATTACTCCAGCGCCTGGTGCTGAGCCAAGACAATGAGACGACAGCTTGTGGTGTTGAGGGGGAGTGCAGTTCAACTCCCATCTCTCCTCTGAGTGCTGCACAACACAACACGCTATAAGCCTGCAGTGCTCACATCTATCTACATAGTAACTTTGTTTGCAAGACCCTCACATTTGCATGTCCGCCAACTGTGTTCAAAGTGGATGTAATTTCATCTGGTATTCTAATCAGTTGGTTTCAAAACCCTGTAATAAAACCTTACATGTCATTGCTGTATTTGTTGCAGAATATGCGAAGGAAATCGCAAAGAGACAGAGAAAAACAATGAATTGTGTGTGTGTGTGAGTGTGTGTGTGTGTGTGTGTGTCTTTGTGTGTGCGCGTCCGGCATGTGTGTGGGTGCTCATGCATGTGTGTGTAAATGTGTCAGTTTGTATTAACAGCTCCAGCCCTGAGTGTCTCCTGGATGTCCATCCTTGTCTGCGCTCTCTGGCTCCCCATGCTGACTTCACTCTCATTCCTTTCATTAACTGGCACTGTCCTTTCCTGTGAAAAGAAAAAGAATAGGGGGGAGGCTCGCCTGGCTGGGGGGAGTGAGGGACGTGGGAAGGGAGCTTGCTGCCAGAGTGTCTGCCTCCCCAGGCCTTGTCCACAGCCGCCAAGGGCCGCCTGCCCTCCCGCCGCTGTTATCAGCTGGCTCAGCAGCGGCAGAGACACAGCTAAACAAGGCGCTGTTTATCTGTGCAGACTGTATTCACTGCACATCCCGGCCGCCGGGCTGCGGCACCACTCAAATCTGCCCGGCTCTGCAAAGAAAGGGTCGGCAGACCTGCTCTCAACAACAGTCTGCACAGAGGTGCCTGGGGTGCAGATCAATAGGCGACAGTGTCCCGGCTCTGTCCGACGCTGCAGACCCAACAACTCCACCTCTCTGCCCCCAGCCTCCGCCAAGCCCTCTCTTATCAACTTTCAGCACTTTGTCTGTCTGAAATAAAAATGTTATGGTTGTTTTCTTTTTCTGGTGGTGCAACGTTGAGCTTCTGCAGAAATAAATGTGGCTTTCATTACTGTAGAAGCACATTTGTTGTGACCATCAGCCCACTGATCTAGAGCTGATGAGATTACGTTACAACCATTTGATCAATATTCACTGAAGCCAAACTTAATGGTTGCCATGTTAATGACATACAACTATCCACCAAGTCAGAATTTTCTAGGAAATATTTTATGGCATCACTATCTTTTGTTTATAATTCACATCCCCACCACATATTCCTACACATATTTCTGATATTAGGTAGCAGTTGTGAGTATAGAGTCATCCTATCTATCCTATAGTATGTTGTATATTTTATGAGTTTACCCAGGTGTTGTGCAGTAGGTGATATTTTAAGCTAAGTCAGTTCTATGGAATATTTCAGTGTATCATGACACAAATAGTACTGTGATCCAAGTATGATATGTACTGTGTCGTGAGATTCTTGCCAATACCCAGCCCTGTTTGTAAGGCCAACAGACATAAGCAGAGACGTTGTGGCATTGCCAGTGAGTTAAGTGAACTGCGCAAATATGCTGATGATCTTTTTATATCTTTTCAGTAACCATCAGCCTCACAAATCTGAGACTCCAGGGCCCCTCCAGAGGTTTTGCTCAGAGATCGTGAATCTGTAAGCCCTTTCTCCCTCCCCTCTCGCCCTCCCCTCTCCTCCTCTCTGTCCCTGTCTTATCTGTGGGCCGAGGAGCCCTGACTCCAGACTGTGCAGACAGTGCTATCTAACTGGGCCATGTCTCTATATACACAAGGAAATCACCCACTCCTCATGGAGAAATGAAAGCTGCCTTCAGACATCCTGCCCCTGAGCTGGGGGGGGAAAAAACGAAGAAAAAAAACAGCAAGATATTTTGAAAGGCTAATTCGGCTTGAGACTAGTCACAGACAGGCCCGCGTTGAGAAAACAATAAAAACACTCTTGGCTTTAAGTATTAGAACAAATCCCTCTTATTCCTCTGAGCATGTCAGAGTCAGGGACAGTGTCTTTGTTGTGGCTTATGCCGTCTTGGCCTGTGTCCCAGGCCATTTATCTAAGAGGCATGACACAAGCAGTTGCATTTCATTCAGACTTTCCACTGGATGAGCTGGGTTACTGCAAAGGCCAAGCCCCCACCTAGCTTTTCTCTCCTTGCTCACGGTAGGTAGCACCAACTCACAGTAAACTGCAGAGCCGTCAGACTTTTGATTTGTGAGTGCTGAGTAGACAGACCTGGCTGAAGAGTAAAATAAACCCTGTGACTGTGTAGCTGCACCGAGTGAATATATCCCATCCTTAGCTGGACTAAGGCAGAGTAAGTCGCAGCTTATTAGATAGGAAAACATTTTGGCTGTCACAAGTGGACTCCATGGGTGAGTTTGTGGTGCTGTTTGAGCCTCAGACAGGCAGACTGACAGATAGACAGATGGTGCGGGGCAGACAGAACAGAGCTGGAGGGAAGAAGTCAGGAGTCAGAGGTCAAAGGGAATGGAGGACGGCTGACCTCACAGCAGGACAAACTGCCCGCGAGTGTTGACTTAACACTGCCCAGACTCCGGCGAAGTTCTCACCCTCCATTTTAGCTGACCCGTCCCAACTGCACGCCACAGGAGAGCCCCGACAAGAAGATCCCCCCCCAGCGTCCCAGAGACCCAACACAGGAGAGTCCTTCGATACTGATCCTCCAGGGATCTTCAGCGGCAGAATATGCTGACTTATCAACACCACTTGATGAAACACGTGTTTGGGATTCCTGGGGAGTGTTTGGTGTTTCCATGTCAGTCAGTTTCATCACTGCAGGAGGTGTCACAGCTCTCACAGCTCCAGCTTGGCTACCAATCGGACACACCTCTCTCACTGCTCTGCTATATCTCAATCTCGTGGCAAAGATAGAAGAAGGGGAATGTGCTGCCTTGTGCTGTTTTGGAAATGTACTGTATGCTCTTCTTGACTACTGAATGGAGACAGTAAAAATGTAACTTATCAGAATTAATTGTTGCACAGAGACTTCTTAGGGATCTTAAAGTTTCAACATAACATCTTAGTCATTACGCACTTAGACAAACTCCTAAACGAAATTCATAGCAGTAAACATAGGGCAGGATGAGAACCAGCCACTTGTTTCACTTTTGGGAACCATGAGGGGGAAGTTAGTTAGTTTGTGTTTACAAAGCAGCCAAAACAGTCTGAGAGCCTGGCTGCATGAATAATTGATGATTATTCAAAAGATGACTCACATTAGTGGTTTCTATGGTAATGAATCATTTTGTCTTTGTGGAGCCAGATGGAGTATTAGGCCCAGGCCTCGTCCTTGCCTCTGGCTAGACAGAAGCTACAGAAGCCCCACACAGAGATGCACACACAGGCCTCAAACAAACTGCAGTGTAGGAGCCAGGAGCTTGTGGGCCAGTGTAGGCAGGCTAGTGACTTGATGGCAGATCTGACAAGTGGACAACACTATCTCTACTATCTGACCCAAGTGAGGTCTCAGAGCCTTAAAGGTACACACCAGGGTTTTGGGAGATTGGCCTGTCCATTGGATTACTTTTTAAAGGGCTGGTTCAGGTTTGTTGTAGTGGGGTTGTATGAGGTACTTATCCATAATCAGTGTGTTACCTGCAGTAGATGCTGGTTGGCGCCCAGTTTGGAGAAGGAGGCAGGAGTACTGGCACAGAAGCTAAAACAAATGTATTTTAGCCACCTAAAAAAGGCCCACCTAAAAAAATCAATATGACTGATATTGACTCCTGTTGCACAGTACATTTAAAAATATGAGTTGACAGGGTTATTCTGCAAAGCTGTTTAAAAAAATATCATGTCTGCCCTCCTCACTACTGAAACGATGTCTTTACTCTTTGGCCAATCTTCCATAAACTTTGTTTATTTCTTCAAGGGCAGGGATCCTCTCCAATATTGTCCCCAGAAAGCATACCAAATTCTGCCAAAAGCATACAAATCATTCAATAACCAGGCTATATAATAAGGAGTTCTTAATTTATAGGCCTATAACTCTATTCAGAAAATCTAGGCCAAGACTATAAAATTAAAGACTTTGTAGAGTATGAATTAACTAATACAATGGATGCACGTGATAGATGGACACAAACAGGTTTAAAACAGATGTGACTTTTTGATAAAAAGCACAGGTTTGTTCTAATGAAAGTTTACATGTTGCAGTATATTGAATCTCAGGTGAATTCCGCACTTTGTCAACGTGCTGATATTTCTCCAGCCTTGTGCTGCGCTGGATTTTCCAAATCTTGCCCGCTCTCATCTCTGACCTTTTGACTTCCCAGAAGTCCAATATCTCCAGTGCTCTTAATCATTTCAGTCTGGATGCAGCTTGAGTGACACAGCGGGTGTCTCTGGATCAAGCCAAAGAGAGGAGGAGGGCTTATTTTTACCACCGGTTTGGGAAACACTGGGCTGCAATCACTGTGAGAAAGATGGGTCTAATTACGGATCTCTCCCCTCTCTCTTTCTCTTGTTTTTTCCACCTCTTCTCTCTAGTTCTCGTTCACTCTTTCTCCCCCTCAAAAAAGCATTTCATTGTCTTTCTATATTATTTCTTACTGTGTTGATCTTAAGGCTGAGAACATATTTTGAAAGAGACTGCTGTTATGTTGTGTGTTAGATCTAGGAGAAGTCCGCTCACAGAGGAAAGTGGAGGGGATGTTGTGTTCTGTACAGTTCTGGGCTCCAAGCTAATCATTACAGGCCATCTGCAGCCGCGCACAGGCCAATGATAATGTTGTGTTTAAGCGATAATGACTGTTTTCACAAGTGTCAATTTGGGATTGTGATTTACTGCCATAATCCTAACTATGATAAATGACTGTATGTTGTGAAAAATCAGATGCTGTTATTTCATGCGGGGTCAGCGTGGTGCGGACCACCAAACATGATGAAGTACCTCCAGAGGCGTATGCACATGTCCTTCAGCTGTTCTTATACAGGAGAGAGTTCGGCGATGCTAGGCTAAGTCTACGGACTAAGATAGTCAATGAAAGGCTTTCAGGTCCAATTAGAAAGCTGTCCGTCATGGGGAATGATTGGAGGAGTGGGAAAGGGAGGAAATCTGAGCTGTAGTCGTGAACGGGGATGGAGGATAAGAGTAGGGGAGAGGAGAAAAGGGATTGAGGTGGAGTGATTTGAGGGGGAATGCGGGATTAGAAGCTGAGGAGTGTGGAGAAAGCGATCAGATGGGGGGGAGGTGAAAAGAGAGAGAGAGAGAAGGAGAGAGAGAGACATAGCAGAAGGGAAGGCGTCTGCGCCCGTCAGCAGGCCATGGCTGTCAGTGGCAGGGCCTCTCTCCCAGCACCAGGGGCTCCAGGGCTGTGGCCACATAATGAAGGCTTGTTTGAGTTCACATTCAAACATCACAGGGAGCGCCTGGAAAAACAGTGCCCCACGGGCTACTTTTATTAACCCGGCTAGGAATCCCAGCCTTCAGCCGTGTGCCAAAAGGCTCCATCACTTCTCATCCACACACACTGTCTGTCTGGTAAACACTTTGTCATGTTGTGCCTGGGAGTTATAGCTGCTTCTGGGGCTGTGTGAAAATTAGCAAAGCTCTTTTCACAGCCTAGGTTATTAAAGAAAGAGAGGGTTTGATGCTGCTGATTTTGTGTTATTTCTGTTCTGCCCGCTCTGCTGTTTGTCTTTCTCCCCGTCTGTCTTTTTTTTTCTGTGTCTTTGCTGTGAGTGAGGCCTGTCTGAGGATGGATGTCTCTCTTAGAAATGCGTCATAACACACACGAGCTTGTTGAATGATGGCCCTGTGAGATTCACTGGGGAGGATATTTGACTCAGGATTTTCCGATAATAGGATTTGAAACATGCTCCTAACGGATAGCGGTTTTGTGGTGAAGGACAGGCTGTGTGTGATCCTGCTTCTGTATGTAAATACAGGCAGCAGTTTGTGTCGGCGGTGTTGATCTGTATCCATACTGCTGTTACCACCATGCTTCTGGTCCTTTATTATGGCTGGAACATTACACCATGCCTGGAACCAACTTGTTTAAATTGGGATTTTTTAGTAGCGGCAGTGGTCATTGCCACTGTGTCACAAGTCATTGGGGGTGTATGAGAGAAACAGGGCAGGCTTTGTTTCAACTTTGACTTGAAGAATTAATTTTGAAAAATACCTCTCTCAGCTGGACACAGTAGGAAAAATAATAAGAGAATAGGAAGGCTTTGTTGTTAATTAGTTCCCTTGGAGTTGAGCTGTAATGACATTTAGGCTACACGACCTAGGGGGCTGGTTGCAATGCAGCATGGGATAGAGGTTCCCTCATTTTTTCCCAGGGTTGCCGGTTTGAGGGGGCCCGCTCTGCCCCTCACTCATCTGGACTCACACAAATCCCTTTAAACCCCTGGAGTCAGTGAGGGTGTATCAGGCCCCCAGATCTGCTGTGTGCAGGGCTGGGTGACGGGCCGCCGTCCGGAGCCAGCCAGGGGGAGAGGACAGCTACTGTGAGGGCGCCCGGAGAGCTGGGAGTCACTCAGCCACAGAAACCCTGTGTTTGTGTATGGAGCGCAGCACTCTTATCTCCCGCCTGTACTGACGCCACACTCTTCCTGTTTCAAATCTTTACTGCTGATTTTCTCTTCACTCTTGCCTCAGCCCCAGCCAGCCCCCATGGCTCCCGGGTTCCTACTGACTCATTTTTTTGTTGTTGTTGTTTTTTTTTTTTTTTGGCGTTCTTGTTCTTTTCAATGGAGATTAGATAGAGTTGCTGTGGTGACACAAGAGACTGAAGATTGCTGGCTTGAACACACACATTTCTGGCAGGCAAAAACAGACATTTTTGTTATTGTATTAGATTTTTATATATTTATGAGTAGAAAGTATGTTGAGAGAGAAGTATGTTGAGACAATATGCATAATTGACTGCTTAGAGATCCCCAGAGTCATAGGGCAGACAGGACACAACAGTCTAGGAGACCGGAAATATCCCTGACTACACACACACTCACGCACATGGGCGCATAAGAGCACACACACACACACACACACACACAGACTCTCTCTCTCACACACACACACGCAAACAAAATCTATTTTATTTGACATAAAGAACATAGTTGCATGAATAAAATATATTATTTTTTGTCCACTGCATCAGCCTCACTGAACTTAATTTCAAATTGCCGAGGGAAATTCCCAGCTGCCGTCAGACACACGGTGTTGTGCTTATCCTGTAGTGATATACAGGGTTTATAACCACCAGGAACCTGCAGCTGACTTTAGGCCTAGGAAAAATGGTGATTAGTCTCTACATTTATTGATTTTGGATAAACAAACAGAAAGGCATGAATCACAGAAACACAGCAGCCTGTATGAGCATCATATTGTGTTGTGACATTTACTCTAAGCGTGCAGTATCTTTGAACAGTTGGATTGTCATTTATTCTATGTATCAGGACTATCTAATAACCCAGATAAATATGTTCTGTGTATTATGAGTAAATAGTATAAACCTTTAATAACCTGTATTATAAAATTGTTTGTGTTTGTTTGTGTAATGTTTCATTAACTGCCATTTCTGCTTTAGTGGGCAGCTACAGTGGAGGGAGATAGTAAAGATAGTTCAGAGACAGAGAACGACAAAAGCCTCAGGACAGAATCAAACCCCGGCTGCTCAGTACTTAGACTTAATGGTACTCACTCTACCGGCTGAGCTATCCAGACACCCTGGTGTTCTCGTTTGATGAGTGTGTTAGATTATAATGTGCGCCAGAAAAAGGTAAAGCAACACTATACATGTTTGATCCAGTAGTGTGCTCTTTGGCCACAAGTGGAACTTTTTTTTTCAATTAGCTTTCAATACATTACCCATAAACCTCCTTCCTCTGTAGAATCTGTGATGTAAGCCGGCCACCAACAGCGCTCTCTTTATCATCATTGAGAGTAACTTTGCCCAATAAATTGTGAGTTGCATTAAGTCAAGTGAGTGCCAGCATACCGACACTAGACACTACAACTATTGTGAATATTCTCATTGGAAATAGAGAAAAGGCAAAAGCATTTGAAGAAATGATAAAACATTTCTGCATAATAATAAGCCTCTTACCTGTTCAGCCAAAATAATATTTCCTCGTCGGTCCTTGCTGCTTCATCTCTTGCCTCCACAAACTCAATGCAGGCTCGATTACAGTTCTTGTTTTTCTGCAGTGTTTATCACTTTCCTTTTTTGCTCGCAGACTTTATGCAGAGCAAATTCGTAGATGAGGTGGCCGTGTCTTTATCAGTAATTGTCCCCAAATAATTGCACTTTTGCTATTCCCATAGAGCTACTCATGTCATTTCTGATTCGACAAGAAACTAGTCTTGTGATATACTGGACTATTTGAGACTGTAGCAGCAAAACCAGTGTACTGAAGCACCAGTTAGTGCAAATTGTTCTGTACAAGCTCAAAAGCTTAATTAATAATTTGAAAAAAAGTATAGTGTCACTTTAAGCAAAAGTATAATTTTGCAAATAAACAAAATGGTCACCTACTTAGCAGGTAGCAGTCTTAAGTGCTTAAATGTTTGCATCCTCAGTCGTAATGATTTCTCAGTGATGTGCGACCACTTTACAATGAAATCTTTGGATCTCTCAGGTGCATTTTTGTAGAGACAGTGCTTGGTGTGTTTCTGAGAACATTGCTTTCATAATATATACATTAATCCATCTTGTCTCGACGGAATGATGCATACAGTACATTAGAACATCATACTGCGTAATTTGCATACAAAACAAGTTTAGTGACTGTAGATGATCTTTCTTCTCCTTTATGAAATCAAAAACAGCCATCTAAAATACATAAACACTGAAAGAGCTCCCTGACGGCTCCTCGACTTGGTATTTGTAAGCGTCACTACCAGTCTTCCTCTCCACTGTCTGGCCTGCCCGGCTGCCTGGATGGCCGATTTCAATGGCGCCAAGCTCTCCGCAACTCTGCCGTAATCAGGAACAGCAAGGGGCAGCCTCTATCACAGAGGGTTTCTTTCCCTTTCCTTTGTTTTCCACAGATTTCCTTCCTCGTTTTCTTAGATATTCTCTCCCTACTGATGTAAGTCCAAACAGAGGCCTATTTAGAAAGTAAACAGATGAATGAGGGGAGGTCCTGGGCCTGGCGTCGGTGGAGTCAGGCGCAGAGCGGAGACGTCTCGCTCCACCCGGCCTGTGCTGACACAGCCTGTAAATATACAGCATGACAAATGGCATGACTCTGTGGCTGTCCCCCAGCAAATCTCTGGCCAGCAGGCCTGATGCAGGAGAGGCTCGTCCACAGGCCATGTCTTAGTCACTGTCACAAGGGACATATTGTTTATAGGACCCAGAGACGCTCTAACACAAACACAACCACCCCTCATGTGTGTGACACATCGGGGAAGCCCTTGGGTTTGAGGCCTACTGTTGCCCAGAAGAGGAAGATTACTTCAAATGAAGAAGAGGAAAAAGTGTATGTTCGGCTGTGTGCCCCTCTCATGTATCCTGCTGATCAATCACGTTCCTGTGCCCAAACTTAATCCTGGCTCTCTGAAGGTCTCCCCAGAGGCCCTGCTCTGGTTACATCAGGCACCGCTTGGCAGTATGACCTAAACCAAATGTTAACAATGGTGTTTTGGCACCGCAGGACCAAATTAATTGTGAATTGTTTTCTTACACAGAAAAGTGCCGAGACGGGGCAGTTACGAGGAGAAGAATGGTAAAAAAATGTTTTGGCCCCTCTAGAAATATTCTAGAGTTCATTTTCTTATGATTGACTATGATCTGGATCGAGTTTTTGCACCATAGCAAATTTATTTTCATGGTTCTATCTGGAGAAAGCCCTCTTGGGGGAAATCTGTCTCAGGGGGCCTCATAATAACAGCTTTTGTTCTCGCACATTTGTTTCATTTTTGGCAATAGCACGGGCTATCATGCTTACCCTACTTACATCATAACGCTAAATAACTAAGTAAACGGGCAAAATATTGAGATGTTGATTGATCCGATCTGTTTCGAGGGCCGAGATTTGGAGAA